>PGCI01000294.1:0-117736 GCA_002873125.1 Puccinia coronata f. sp. avenae | reverse complement strand
CCTTGGGTTTAGAATAGACAAGGTTCCTGGAGAACTCCTGGTACAACTTGGGAGGTGACTTCACCAGCAAAGCTTCATTGTTTTGTTGATATCTTGCAAGGGAATCCATAAAAAAATCTTAGTATTTCCAATGGGACAACTGAGTTTGCCACATGGCCAGGGCTGAACACACAATTCATTGACCCTGGTCACTGCAGGGTCTCTCTTGCAATAAGGGCATATACATGTTTTCAATGTGATGTAAACAGTTTGTTTTGCCTCACAATTATGTTATGAATTGTTAAACATCAGTTGAGTAACATCATATCCAAACCATGTTCTTATGTGCTGATTTTTGGGTTGTATCCATCATATTTTAAACTTGAGTTCAACATGAATTCACACAAATGTTAAGCAACACATGATGCTATAAGATTGTGGGTGAATTCAAGCTGAATTCCAACTGAACATGCAGTTTGCATATGAATACCTCCAAACACATTTTAAACCAAAAGAGGGTAATGAGCTATGCTATGGCACCCATTGACAGGTGCCATATAATCTCCCCTGGTGATCCCTCCTCTAGTTTCAAAACTTGGCCCACTTTTTGTCAATCTCAGAATTGGTATTTTTTTGAAAAGCTGGGTAAACACGGCTTGGGAAAATGAAACATGTGTGACACCTCCTATGTATTTTCACCCTGCATAATCTCCATGGCAGTGTAAAGCTCCCTGTAAAGCCACATTGGGCTGAGCAAACCTGTATTTTCCCACATGTTTGCGTACACTGTTTATTGCAGTGTAAAATGATGATTGTAATTTTTAAACTGTATCCATGGAAGCCAAGATTTCCACAGGAATCTTTACACTGCCTGTACATATGTTGTAGAAAAATCAGTGTGATCATACAGCAACCGGAACTATAGATACAATTTTGCAATGTTTGGCAACTCCTCCAAACCACATGTCTGGGTCAATGTACAGTGCCCGGGAATATGTTTTCATTGAATTTTACATGGAAATAGACATCACCACTCACCAATGTGGAATCCTGAGCGTTTGCCCAAAGGTAGAAAAATTCCCCAAAAGAATGAATATAAGTGAAAATTAACCAAAATTTCAATGCATGATGGCTTAAAAAAACATTTGAGGTATTTGAACTTTGACAACTGCTTGATTAATTTTTTCATCAAAAAAATGAACAGTGGGTCAGGAAGCAGGGCAGCTGAATAATTTGATGAGATTTCAAAAATTTTCAAAGTATTGAAGAGTAAACTTGCAGGACATATCCAAAAACCGATTAAAATTGTGATTCTTTAGAATCTCGGTGGTTTTTTTTTTATTTTTCCAGTTTGCAAGACCAGGAAATTGTTGGAAAAAAAGATCAAATACATAACAAATTTTGGATTTTCAAATTTTCATTACCTCTTTCAGATGCCCTGCTTTCTGACCCCTTGTTCAATTCTTTGATGAAAAAATTGATCAAGCAGTTGTCAGAGTTCAAATACCTCAAATGCTTTTTTAAGCCATCATGCATTGTGATTAGGCGGTATCAAATATACCAAATCCACCATTAGAAACGAGTCAATTATCCAAAAATCTTTTTCTTCAACAAGGGATCCAAAACAGTGATTGATGAGCAACCAACATGTTTTAAAAATGGTGGATTTCTGAAAACCAGTCAATAGGGGGTATCAAATATGACCAAACCAGTCAATAAAGTCCGTCAATTAGAAATGGCCAAATCCACAATTTCTAATTGACTGGTTTCCGAAACGGGGTAGCTAAAAACTCAATGGGTTTTGAAAACAAATAACCCAGGTTTATCAACCAAATCCATCATTTCCAAATAAGTCAATTTTATCACACCTCACAAAGTCTAAACAATCACTCATCCTGAAACAAATCACTCCTCCTGAAACAAATCACTCCTCCTGAAACAATCACTACTTGTCAAACATTCACTCCATCAAAAAAAAAACATCACTCATCCAATCATGCGCCAACCACCATCTCAACACCAGCAACTACATCAAGCGGCCCACTCTGCAGCAATGATAATGCTTTTTGACTTGGAGAACAATGATTCAGAACTTGAAGAATTTTATTCCTATTGCCTGTCCAAACTTCAGAAACAATACCTCAATGCTAGGGGAACCACAACACAATTCCATCCCCGTTATGACTTGTCAATCATGCAAGGACTTTCTGAATCATGCTTCCTCCAACTTTTTCAAATGGCATGGCCATGTTTTC
Source organism: Puccinia coronata f. sp. avenae (assembly GCA_002873125.1). Lineage (NCBI taxonomy): Eukaryota > Fungi > Basidiomycota > Pucciniomycetes > Pucciniales > Pucciniaceae > Puccinia > Puccinia coronata. Next base: position 115,502 of record PGCI01000294.1, on the reverse strand, counting down.
TCAACCTCCTCCAACTGATTGAATCCCATCTCATCTTCTACAACTCCTCTCGGAATCCACAACGAGATCCATCAGTTCAGCTTGCAGTTGCCATATGTTGTCTAGGATCTAATGGCAACAGAGCTGCTGTCTTCCGACTCAAAAACCTCTTCCACGTTGGATATGGAACAATTAATTTATACACCACTTGGGTCACCAAGGTTATTTATCAAATGCGCTCACCCTTGGCATCATGGCCAACTACCAAAGAACGACTTGAATCATCTCAGGTCATGCAAGAAGAAGGCTTCCCTGGCTGTGTAGGCTTTGTTGATGAACAACTATTCCGCTCAGTCAAAAGCCTCCTATAGATGGCAATCACTATTTTGATTGTAAGAAGAGGTGCAGTCACACTGCCAGAAAAGTTGGTTTGGATGGCCGCATCCGAGTTTATATCGGATGCGGCCATCCGATTCAAACTTGGGCGCGCGCCACCAAGTGAATCGCTCACTGATTCAAACTCAGCGGCCCGGGCGTTTGGCCACTGAGTTTGAATTGGTCAGCAATTCACTTGGTGGCGCGCGCCCGAGTTTGAATCGGATGGCCGCATCCAATGTAAAACCCGGATGCAGGTATCCAAGCCAGATTTTCTGGCAGTGTCAGCTTTGTTTATCTCCGTTGCATAGACAGGTGGCTGATGCTTTCATATTTTTCTCAACAGATACTCCATTTCACTCACTCTAGTTTGCAATGTAAACAAGAAGTTCATATCATACCTTGCAGGCTATCCTGGATCATGCCACAATTGCTATGTGTTCTCAAATATGCAGCTTGCGCAGCAGCCTGGACAATTCTTTGATCAGAACCAATTCCTGCTGGCCGACTCTGCTTATCCAAGTAATCAATACACAATACCTGCTTACAAGGGGGCCGACCTACTCATTCCGGAGAATGTTGATTTCAATTACCATCTAGCGCAATCAAGAGTCCGGATTGAACATGCTATTGGAATTCTGAAGGGCCGATTTGCTAGTTGGCGTGAGATGAGATCTCAAATCAGAAACTGTCACAAGATGAAGGCAGCCATAAAATAGATCATCAGCTGTGTTGTTCTACATAACCTACTTGCAGACCTAAAGGACCAGTGGAACAAGCTCTACAAATAAGAAGAACCTGAACTAGCACCTCCTGTTGGCCAGGAAAATGACGACACTAGCAATGATGGATTGTGAGGAGTTTTGCGCCCAATTACCCTGGCTCATTTTGCATAACCCAAGGGGCTCTGATAATTTTTTCATCTTCCCATTCTACAAGTTTTCCCGTCTCACAATTGCATTCAAGGCCTCTGTACAACTACTCTTATCTCTTGCTTGGCCCTTTTTCATTCTCCTTTTTCCTTAGCCCCCTCCTCCAGCTCCCACTTTTCAAATTTCCGCACGACTAAACCAACTCTCACTAACAGCCCTGCAACTCCTACCATCCATTCACCTGCTCGCTTCTGTGGATCTGGCACATCAAGGTGAGTGGTCCTTCCCCTCTTACTCACTGCTGACACCTGTCCTGCTCTCACACTCACCTACCTCCTCCCCTCAGCTTGCCACCTCCTCCACCCTGCTGCCCTTGCTGACCACCTGCTGCCCTTGCTTCCACCTGCCCTGCTGCCCTTGCTCGCCACCCACCTGCTGCCCTGCCCTGCTCGCTTGCCACCTGCCCTGCTGCCCTTGCTTGCCACCTGCTGCCCTGCCTTCTCTCGCCACCTGCTGCCCTGCCCTCGCTCTCCACCTGCTGCCCTGCCCTGCTCGCTTGCCACCTGCTGCCCTGCCCTGCTTGCTTGCCACCTGCCCTCAGCTCGCCACCTGCTGCTGCTGCCCTCTGCCCTAGCAACCCGTGTCCTTTGCTGTCCGCTGCCCTCGCTGCCTGCCAACCGCACATCCACTGCTGCTCACTGCACCATCACAGGTACACACCCCACTAAGCCCCCTGCCATTGCACCATGAACTAACACCTCTCTTATAACTTTGCACATCCTCAGATATGTCTTTAAAGCGCACGCATGTGGATTCCGAGTCCATTTGAAATGGCCGACACATCCGAACACGTTACAATCTGCGGCCCCTGAAGCTCCCAAGCTGCTCCCCTGGAATCCTTGTTGCAGCGTCTAAGGCTAGTCACCAAGGAACTAGTATGATTGGTACTGCACACACGTGGCACACCTTTCAGAAAATTCCTGACCGGTTGCAGATTAGTGGCAGGGTGGATGGGGGTGGTGGTCTAAGAATGGAGGAGGAAGCAGATTTGAACCGTGAGGCGCCCTCATCACCTTTAACCAAATACTCCTACTCAGATGAACCCTCCAAACCAGCTCATTGCAAAAAACGTACCAAGAAACTTCCTCAGCCTCCACCCCCTCCCCCCCTCCCAAGTGCCTTCGTCATTCTCAGCCCAATCCTCAAATACCCGCTCTCATTTCGCAGGCTTCCCGACAGGCCTGTGTTGTTTGTGATGTCTATTGGCAATGCTCTCTCAACCACAATCCTGAAGCAATCTCAATTCCTCAGAATGACAATGGTCCCAGTAATACCAACCAGCCAGAAGAATCAGCGCAAGCGCCTGTCAAGCAGCTGACTAGAAAACAAGAGAAAGCAAAGGTATACATCGCACAACTTTGGCAGAAAAATTGTCAAGCATCCAACATCAAATACTCTGGAGAGACCCAAATTGGTGCACATGTCTCCAATTCCAACCCCAATGCCAGGATTTGATTCATGCGTCACTCGTTTATTTGCTGGGCCGACCCTCCCACAGGACAGCTATTGCTATTGTCAAATTTCATCCCTTTTCTTCAATAGATCCAGCCCTCAAAGCCCAATACCAATTCCTTAGCCAACATCTGATTGCTCAAACAAAATTCCAAAATCCAAACAAGTCCAACGGCCCTGCTTATTCTGGTGATATGTATAGTCTTGGTTGGAGGAAAGGATTTGAGGCAAAAACTAAAGTTGGTATTCAAGGCATTTCAGCTAAAGTTAGACAGGATCAACTTGGATTTGAAGACCTTCAAACTCACATTCCACAAATTGACGACTTTATTGGCGATTGCTTTCAATCTGTTTCTCAACCACTATTTGACAAAGTCAAGCTACACCATCAAGTCCTTCAAGCCCCTGGACTAGCACCTCATTTTGAGAGGGATGATAATTCTTTCACTTCTCATCTCTCCTTCACAATAGGCGCCTTTGCAAACACACCTCACATGGATACCGACGCTTCTCCCTTCAGCTTTGTCATGTGAATTCCCATTGAGAAAAACACTGGAAATCTTGTTGAGGGAAATCTTCAGGTGAAGGGGGGTCAATTCATCTTTCCAGGGGAATCTTGTGGCATCAACTTCACAGGCTTTGATGGTATAGTGGAATGTGCATGGAAAGTGACTTCTTATTTATTTCACTCTTCCCTCCCAAACCTCATCAGACTCACAACACACATGAATGGGTTTATCTGTCCAACTTCCCAAAAAGACTGAAAGGGCCTTCATAAAGATTAGAGATCATGTCTATGAAAATGATCCAGAAAAAAGAAACTGGATCATTAGAGATACTGCACTCTGTTAGACTCTTCCTATTAAACTTTTTACTTTCTTTCCCTCTTATAACAAATGAACATGATGCAAATAAAAATTAATTAAACAATCTGGCCAAACGTTCAATCTCTTCAGTACTTTTGCCACTTGTCACACATTGTGTCACAAGCTCATATTTCTTCCCCAAATTCTCTTTGTCCGCCAAAGTCCCCAGCTTGGAAAGCTCAAACATTCGATCCTTCTCCCATTCCAACCTCTTTTCATCCATCTTTAGCTCTTGTTCCCATTTCTTTTCTTCTAACTTGGACAAGCGCATGAACTTCTTCTCCTTCAATTTGACCGTCCTATTATCAATTGCAAGCTGGCGTTGGTACTTATTGATCTCAAAGTCAAGGCTTGCCTGAGCCACCTGAGCCTTCCCTGAAACCATGAAATTTGTGAATCAGTAAAAGGATAATATCACAAGGGATCGCAACTGAAGATACTTACCAGCATCCCTTTTCAAAGCATATTCCTCATAGTGGGCAAACGCATTATTGTTCTTGGAAGCTGGAGTGGAGTGACTTGATGTTGTTGGAGTTGGATGCCCTTCGTTTGCCCTTAGTATTTTGGGGAGTTTTAGACGGAGACGGATGGGTTGCAAGATTGTTGGCATTGGGGCTGACCTTGGCTTTCTTCTTCTTATTCTTCTTATTCTTCCTCTTTGGTGACTTGGTGGGGGCAATCACCTCAGATGATAAGGAACCATCAGATGAGCCGGAGTCTAGGGCTCTTTCTTCCGCTGTGAGTGCATTGCGGCGCTGGTGATACCAAGTGTTTTGTTTCCTTTTGCGCTGGGAGGATTGTTGGCGCACATCATTGGGACTAGTGGTTGGCCTTTGTTGGGTTTGTGGGTTGTAATTGAGCAAATTAGGATCTAAAGCAGGATTGGTATGCTTGTTTTGACTTTCTGGGTCATCGTCTCCCTAAAAAAGAGTAAATAAAAGCAAGGTTGGAATCAAATCACGTTGGCAATAAAAACTGTTAAAACACACCTGGTTGCTCTCTTCTCTATTCCAATAATGATTAAAACTCTCAACAGATTTATCAATGTCTTCCACCTGCAAAATATCACCCAAACAACTCAGTATATCTAAGACAGAAAGGAGTAAATGCAACGGATTATCTTACCAATTCACCAATGTCTGAGTCTTTGCCCTTGCCGTTGTCAGAGTTGTCTCTGCCCTTGCCGCTGTCAGAGTCGTCAGAGTCATCAGGGTTGTCAGAGTCGTCAGAGTCTGATGAGTTGGTGGTTTCAACATCCTTCTGAGCATCCACCTTATACAAAGGGTTTACAAAAGCTTTGTTACCCATGAGCTCATGCATCGCTTGATAATGGGAACACAGGCTATCGAGCTTCTGTTTGATCATTTGGATGCCCGTCTGTTGGTCTTCAGGAGTAAGTCCAAATCCAGTTGCTAGGGATAGCGTGTCAGTTTTCTTATACTTGTCTTTGTAACTGTTGAAGCAATCTTTCATCTGCCTAGAACTAAGACTGATTAAGACTGATTTTGGAGGTTGACTGATTTCGCAGGTTGATCGCCATCAGCTCAAATCCATTGATTGTACCTTTGGGTGGTCGTCCCACAAGAGGTGCCTTCCCCGTTCCAAAGCAGGCGTCATAATTCTTCTTTATTTTTAGCCAATCAATGATAACAAGGTCGTCATCCTTCTTCAGATGGCCAAGGGTTTTTTCAGCTGGATTGTTATTGGTAGGAACCTCGGCAGCTTTCTTTGTGGGTTTTTGTCCCCTGGTTGGCTTCTTGGGGGGTGCTTTCTTCTTGATTGCTTTTTTGGGAGGCATGATTCTGGGAGCAGGTAAACAGAAAAAGTATCAGCTAAGTTCCTACAAGAAGATGATCAATATGATAAGCATAACAAGCTAGATGGCAAGCACTGAGCTTACTGAACTGGAGAACGGTTGATTGAGGAGTCGGTGAACTAGCGAAAGATTGATTGTGGAGTTGACGGAACGGTGTGAGTTGTAGAGGTTGATTTGTGAAGTACTATTCTGAGAGGAGTTAAAAGAGTTAGTAGCAAACAGATGAGTGGGAATAAAACGGCTGTTGCTAGGGAATGAAATTGGAGCAGTTGAATTGTGGAAGCTTACCAACAGGAGTGTTTGTCAGCTGCGGGAAAAATATCAAAAAAAATGAGTTTTTGCCAAGATTTAATGTGGGTTTAGGTTGATACTTGATAGGTGCTGACGCAATAATGCAATTGTTTTGAAATCTTATCAACTGTTTTGGAAATGGTGGATTTGTCAAGACCAGGTGATTACATAAGTGTGGATTTGGTCATATTTGATACCCCCTAATTACATAAGTGTGGATTTGCCTATATTTGATATCCCCTATTTTTGTTAATTTTCATTTATATTCATTCTTTTGGGAACTTTTTCTACCTTTGGGCAAAAGCTCAGTATTTCACATTGTGTGTTGTGATGTCTTTTTCCAAGTAAACTGTAATGAAAACTTATTGCCGGGCACTGTACCATACTGCCAGAGTTGAACACAGCCAACCAACAAGTCAATGTTTTACCATCTCCTTTCCTCCAGAGCGCACCAAGTCCTTTGCATCCTCTAGATATATATCTTTGTAGCATTCTTAGCTCCTCAGCATAAATTCTCACTGCTAATTTCTGTTCCAGAAAAAATATAATGTCCATGCCAGAAAAAGAAGTAAAAACGGAGATCAGAAAGCGCTCAGTCAGAAGCTGTGGTTTAAGCCAACGGACCCTGCCAAATACTCAAGTTACATAGACCATAACTGCGAGATTGATGAACAAGGATATCCCCTTTTTCCAAATGGTGATACCAACTTTGTACGTCTTCCAGGAGATGAAATAACCAACTTCAGGTCAGTCAGATTTGCCAGGACAATGAACTCAGAAAATAAAAAAGAGTGGAAGATTGTCCATATAAAGTGTCTTGGAATACTCACATGTGATGATCCACAATGCCAGTGGGTTGGATCACCTCCTACTGGTTGGAAAGGCATTGAGCAATACTTCAAACAGTACTTATTTTTGATGACCATTCTGTTTGTAATCAATCATTTGACAATTCACAAATGATTGTATCTGATTTTTTTTAGGAACACAAAATGTAAAGGTATGGGCAGCCGGTGCACAGGGAAGGTCACCCACAAGCCTTGCCTTATAAATACCGCCTTACAATTTGATTATGACACGACCTCTGGGTGGGTGGGCATTAATGCAGCATGATGGCATTCATGAGCACCCTTGGGTCAAAGCAAAGAAATGCAACCCCCTTGCAAGATTAAAGCTTGAGAAGGCAATTGCCTAAAACCCTTCTGCCGGTGCCTTTAAGCTGAAGGTTTGTACTTTGCTCAAGCTATTGATTGTTCTTTTTTTTTTTTTTTCTTATCATGATTGTGCTAAAAAACTGATTTCCTTTACTTTTGTTTTCATCTTGGGGCTCCAAAGGCTTCCAATGGAAATTTCCTCAAGAATGTCACTGCCATTCACCCCTTGCTGATCAGTAAGAACTGGCTTGCATACCTGTAGCCAAGATGGGTCTTTTGCCAGACAAGAAGGGAGCTGGCGTTGGTGATAGATTTATTCTGGACATGTATCACTGGAATGCGTGAGTACATGTTCTTTAGCAGCATCCAAAAGATACAATTGATCAAAGCAAATGCTCACAACTTTGACCCGATGATGGGCAAGGCTTCTTGACTGTATCGGCCTTGTTTCTTCCCGGAGAAGAGGACTGCTTCTTCCAAACAAGATGGATGGCTGCCAGGATCATCTTGTGCAACAAGAATGGGAAGGTCTACAATGGCGCACTTTTGTCCTATGTAACTTATTGCTTTTTTGAAAATGGCTATCTTCTGACAACTTCAATGTACTGCAAAGAGTGGATGACTTTGTGCCGGTTCTGGGAGTTTCCCAGAACTTGATTTAGGTCAATGAGCCCTAAAGTTCTAAAATTGTCCTCCTGTCAGTCAGCACCGTTAAATTAACACTTGGCACCCCTAATTAAACCCCAGATCATCTTTTCCGCAAACCACAATCTTTCACCCTTTGAGACGCACCACATCCACGTAAGCTTTTCCAAATTCTCTGTTGACTCCAACTTTCAATAAAACTTGATTCACTTTTTTATTTTTATTCAGAATGGTCAAACTGCTGCACCTGCTCTACGCCAAGCAGCAACAACAGCTGCAAGCAACTCAAGAACATCAGAAAAGAGAAGAAGAAGACTCACGCAGATTACTGAATCTTTTTTCTCAGCAAGATGCCAAAGCAAGAAAGGAAGAGGAAGATACACTTGCAATAATCTTGGCTCTTGGATATCTCAGCACCCCTGGCTATTGCTCTGTTTAAACATATCTGACTTGATCCAACATTCCTTGCAATCTGTTGTGACCTAGGTCACATGTGTAGACTTGGCTGCGGCTCAGTCAGCCGGAGGAGACAGATCAGTCTCCTCCGGGCCGCCTGAGTGGTGACTTCACTGACTCTCACCCGCAATACACAGTCTATGTCACTACACAATCCAATGCTGGACAGTGCGTGGGCCAGCTTATGGAGGTCACAAAGCAACCGGGAGTTTATCACCACCATGGGCGTGGATGTGGCAACGTTTGATGATCTACTCAGTTGTTTTGCTGATTGATGGAACTTCAGCACTATTGATTGAGCCAATGTGAACTGCCATGGCAAGCCCCAGATTGGCCAACAATTGCTAGATGCCGCTGGATGTCTTGTTCTAGTTCTACATTGGTTATGCTTGAAAATGGATTTGAATGTATTTATTTTGCGGGTTGTTTCAATAGGCTTATTTGCGGGCCAGACGGGAGATGAGATTCGAAGTCTTGGGAGTGGGAGAAGGAGATGATGCCGAGGTTCAAAACACTTTGATATACATCAAACTTGAAGAGTTTATCATGATCAAAAGGTCTTATAAGTTTTCAGATGAAGAGGCTTATCAATTATTTGATCAAGCGGGTCTACGGGTCATTCAGAAATAGAGTGATTTACCACATCCAGCTACCCCAAAACACACTCTTTACCTCGTAGAACGTGCCACTTTCTATTTCATTTGTATAGCACCATTGCCCGCTGAGGGAGATTGTCTCCTTGCTTTGGCTAGGCTACCAGCAGTTCAAAAGGAAGACAACTCAGGTTGGCAGCTGCTCTTGCAGGTATGGAATAAGATGTCAAAGTACTCGTTGCTCATGCGGTTTTCCAATAGTCATCAGCTCAAGTATCCAAACCAATACCCTGGTAAGTGAAGTGTAAATTTTTTGAATAGTTCCCTTTGAGCTCTCCCTAAGAGTTGATAAATATAACTTCTGTTTGGTAGACTCCCAAGAAAAACATTCATTTATCGGGCTTGAATTGCGCAAGGAAGATTTAAATTTGCCAAATAGAGGAGGTCTGCCCTTGATGGCCGACTGGACTGTCTTATGGAAAGCTTGGGACACGTTAACCCTAGAAATGATCCCTAGGAATATGCTGCATCAGAAACCTATTGATTTACGGCAGGCTTGCTTGTGTAAGTGATCAAACTGCAGAGATTTGGAGTCAAGAGCAATTTTTTCAAGATCATTTGTCTTACTTTGACTTATTTGCTTACCCGCGCCATAGTTTACCTTGGGCACATACCTGTATTTGCAGACATTCATCTGAGTCGGTATTTCAAAGTTCCAATCACGGAGCCCGAGTGGTTTGCCAAGATATTTGAATGCGGGATCGATCCCAATTTGAATGATCCCAGAAAATGTCACAACCATTCCCCATTCCCTGATCAAGAAAATCAATGGCCATTTCTCAAAGAAGTACTTTGCTTCAGAGATAAGTTGCAAAAGAGGCTCACCAAAGTGTATTGAGGACTTGGCAAAAACTTGGGAAGCAAGATTCACCTTACAAGAAGACTGGGTAGAGTTTTGGCTATGGTAAGTCATCAATCAAGCCTTGTTTGTTGGCGGAATACTTGTGAACACGTTTTTTTTTTCTGGTTTACTTACGTTCATCTCTTGTGATGGCTGTGGTCACATTGGTAGATATACAAGCACAAAGCCATGCATATTGAGACACTCCTGTACATGTTGCAACAATCGACTTTAGTTTGTCATCCACTTGGGTCCACAATGCCAGATTGGGACTCCTTGGCAATTTAGCGGATGGCAGCTGATCAGCAATGGGGAAGCAGTGGGAACATGAGTTGCGGTGGGCGGGGGGGGGGCAGGATGAGTGCCTATCTTTTTGGGTGCATGGCGCTTGAGCATGAATGACTTTTCTTGAGGTTTTTGATTGAGATTCTGCTTATCTGCAGGATGGAGTGGATCTGGGGTGGCGGATGGTACTGGGCTGGGATGCCTTGCACCCAGATGATGGACTGTTGTATGCGCCAGTCCAGATGAATCCCACAGGAGGGGACCACTACCACTGCTGAGCTGGCATTTGTCCGCTATGGCTAATGCTTAATTAGAAAATCAGGTAGCGGAGTTTGCTATAGCTTTATTATTAGCTAGCGGAGTTTGCTATGTACTACACTCATTTTGGTTTAAAACAGCTTTGTGCTTTTGCTTCAATTTAGAGACTCAGCTGCTCTTGGCTGCATGAATATGTAATTATTTAGAACTTCCTCTTTGTGTTTGTCTCAGGTGCACAAGCAATGATTTTCATGACAAACTGAAAATTGCAAAGGATGCAAAAAGAATAAAAACAGCCATATGGCACTTTTCCCATTAAATGTTTGATTGCATCAATTGGCCAATGAAGAATCATATTGAGGACGTTGAATTGGATCAACAAGGATGTCCCGAGCATAATTAATCTGTTAAATAGTATGTGATTTATGAAGGATCAGTATAACTTATAAGCCTGGTCCGACAAGATGGGAACTTGACATACAGTTGACATCATTTGATTATTGTTATTATTAGTTTTGTCTGGGTGAAATTTCAAGGCCAAAGCTCTGTATGCAATCTGGATTTGTCTCAAAGTTGCTTTTTGCTTAACTCCTAGCACCTGTTTATAAGTATTGATGTTATTAGCAAACAATAATTTAAAAATTGAGTGATGCTGTTACCTCATATAGAGTCTGATCTTCTGGCCAATAATCTATTTCAATTTTTTCTTGAAGCTTTCTTGAAACAAAATAGAAATCAGTCACCCAATTGTATGCCAGAATAAGGACGGGACTAACTGGAACTTTTCCACATTGGATTTCAAGCTGATACCATGCTTTGAAAGAAAGTGTGCTTAATCTCCCTCAATGTAAGCACATAATGCAACGTCCACACATGTCTCCACCGTTCAGTAATGTGTGAATACCAAGAAAATTTTTTCCTGGTACCTATCAGTTGTCAATGGCTGTTGTAATATTTCTGAATTTTCTTATGAGATACTCACATAGCCCCCTTCCTAGCAGAGCTGTTTTCTCCAAGCCAAACCATAGCTTCAGCGTTTGAAACCAACCAAAATCCAGTAAGCTGAGGGGTTAGCTGGGGGAAGTTGATACTCCGCTCCTGTTTCACATCAGAAATAACCTTGGTCACTGTAAACCCCCTCCTCCGGCTGGGTTTCACAAGATCTGTCATTCACATGTCACCCTCCTTCTCATCACTTCTGGACCCCGCTCTCCTTCCTGGCTCAGTAGAGTTCTGACACGCATTCTCTCTGAGCCAGGTGAGCACACTTTCCTTCTCTTTCTTTCACTTGTTTCCTTTTCTTCTTCTAAGTTGTAGAGCAGAGTTCTGACACGCATTCTCTCTGAGCCAGTAATCAAACCCCTCCGTGTTTGGTCTTAGAAAACGCTTAGGCCTTTCAGCCTGTCCCCTCCGCGCCCCTTTCAGCTCATTCAGTGAAGGACATTCCCAGTCCTTACAGTCACGTCCCTCCATTGTTCATTTTCAATCATAGTTTTAATTTGTTCCTTTTGTTGAATGAGCTTTTGAGACAATGAGACCAAAAATGAGACTGCACTCCATAACGGATTTGACCAAGAAATGCTTGTTGGAAAGGCCCATTGATAACATGGCAAGAGAGCATTGAAGGCATTGGTTGGTTCAAGTAGTGCTAGATGGCATCGCGAGATATCCAAAACAATGTGGAGGAAGAAGGAGTGTTTTTGTGGTGAATTGTGGGGCGAGTTTTGGAAGATTGATTGGTGAATACGGGTAAAGCTTTCAAGTGCAACTTGCAATTTCCCTTGATTGAATGCATGATTTGCATTTTGGGCTTGCAAATCGAGATCCTTGAATCCAGATGTGCAATGGTAGTTGTTGGTAGCTGAATCGCAAAGTCTTCCCTTCTTGTTTGTTCGCTTTATTGAAGAATCTGCTTTTTGCTTCATATCTTTTGTTAACAGATCCTATTCACAAAAGCCCCCAAGCAAAGAAAAAAATCAGAATTATTGGCGTATAGATGGATAGAGCACTTACAGTAAGAAGGCCAGATTAAGTTGTAGTTTTTAGCATAGGCTCATGCGTAGGTGAAAGTAGCCAACGAAATGCTCATCATCAAGTACATAATCAAAAACCACGGATTCACAAATGGTGGAACTGCCAAAAAAAAAAGACAAAAGTACAGTGGCCAATGTAGTAGTCACCAAGCACATATTCACAGGACATCACCTGTAACATCTAGCAAACTTGGGAACAAGCCGTTCTACACATTATCAAAGCCGGCCATTGGACTGTACAGCTCAATGGCTGGCTTGATGACTCTTGGCAAATAACACATCACGCGTCTGAACCAGCGACCCATTGAACAGTGGGTCACTGCCTGCCAAGGAGGCATCCTCCCCCTGTCCTTGGTAGGCAGATACAGCCTTTGACTGCCTGCCAAGGAGAGAAGCAATCCTTCTTGGAGACAGGTACAGTCTGTACTGGTCCGCCAAGGATGAGATCTCCTTGACCGGATGATCAAGTCTCTACCAGTCTGATGAGGAGCATTGCTCCTTGGTCGGCCGGTACAGTCTGTACCTCCTGTCAATGAGGGTTCCCTCCAAGGCAGCCAGGTACAGCCTATGCTGGCGGGCTGAGGTGGACTTGTCTTTGACCGGCTGGTGCAGGTACATCTTGCCTGCCAATGGGAAATTCTCCTCAGCAGGTAGCACAGACTGTACCAGCCCGGCCGAGATCATTCCTCCTTGGCAGGCGGGTACCTGTACCGGCTGGTCAAGAAGGAATCCTCCTTGGCCGGCCTCCGCTGCACCTGCATGACGAGGAGGATGCCTCCGCGGCAGGCAAGTACAGAGTGTACCGGCAAGCCCAGCAGGAATGCTCCTCGGCGGTTGGGTACAATCTGTTCCCGCCTGCCAAGGAGTATTCCTCCTTGGCAGGCAGTGACCCCATTTTCAATTGTTCGCTGGTTCACAATTGTACCAGCGACCCCTTGGATGTTGAAGTGGGGTTGCGAGCACGACCCCCCAGGATTGAGGGGTTGTTTCTTCAATCTTGGGGGGTAGATTCAGCACCCAAGAAAAAGGATAATACCAAGCTCACGGGTTGCCTGGAATCCTGGTAAAAAGTGATGAGTAGTAATACCGGGACTCTAGCTGTGGTGATGTTGCACCAATCCCCAATCACCATGGGAGCCGTGTCTGCACATGGGCCCACTTAGCTAACCGGCTCCATGCACTTTGAGTGTCATGGGCCCACTTAATTAACCAGCTCCACTACACATGTCACTGCTTAGTTTTCAAATCATTTGGAAGTACATAAATCCCACTCACAGGTCACAGGTTCAATTCCCAGTGAAGAACATTGGAACACATCTGTTTATTAACCTGATGAGATTGCAACTATTGGACATTTTAGTTATTAACCAGCTTGAATTAGACCAATATGATCTAGATCATAAAACTGGGCAAAAGATAATACCCAATGGAAGTAGCTCAATTCAACATTGCGAGATCAAGACTCAGAAATTGGGATTATCACAGAATATTTCCGGAATCAGGGGAAAGATATCTTTTTGGTGAATGAGAACCCCACGCAGTCCAGAAACAGAGAGGAGGACGGATCAATCACTTCCATCATCCAGAAATGATCCCCATCAGTTAAAAGAGCCAAATAATGCAGGATAGGGCAGGGCGCCAGTTAGAAATAGCGGAAGCGGCACGTTTCATCCATCTCTGCTTGCTCCTTTTTGCTGATGTGCGGGGTCACGCGGCGCAAAGTGCGTGCAAAGGCCTGCGAGCTGCCCTGAGCTTTGCTATCCCTCACTATCCCACAGGCAAGTTGCCCTTAACTCAGCAGAGCATGATGGGTACATTATGATGTGGGGCAAGAGTAGTATTTATAAAGAAGGTTGTGGACAGCAACAATGAGGGGTGCAAAATTGACAAGTTTCCGGAGATAATACTGAGAGCATGGCAAAACAGGAGAATGTAGCACACATTTAAAGGAAACAAAAAAAATCAACACTTGGCATTCTTTCTCCGTTTGTCATCACGTTCATCTTGAGTCATTATTCTCTTTTTTCTTTCCTCTTCTGGCAATTTTTGCAGTGCAATTGCTTGAGTGGCTAATTGACAACTAATCTGAAAGGAACAGCCAAAATGAGTTCTTTCTTTAGTTGTTTTGAGCTCTTCCAGAGGACCAATTGTATGATGGGTGATGTCGTTACTCTTCCAAAGAACTTCAATAATTCCAGGAATACCGCCAAAGTTGATGTTGCAGTCATAATCAGGGAAACAGATGGCATGGCCAAGGGTGTGCGATGGAGGTAAGATTGGTGTTCCTGTGAATTTGTTGATGTAACTGAAAATTCTGTAGGTGAAAAGGTTTTTATCTTTGTTGAAGTGAGCAGAGTTGGAAAAATCATTGGACGTGACAATGACACTAGAGGCAATTGGTTGTGGGTTGTACTTCTTGAGGTCTTCCCACTGCTTGTCTGACCAGCTGGGCATACCAAATTCCTTCAGCGCCTTTGCATTTGTCTTGGAAGCTTCATGTGAAAAGTGTCGGATACAATCAGAAATGAATTTGTTGAGATCTGGAAGCTTTGTCTGCAGACATCTATCCAACGCAACCTGAGCTGGCTTCAGGTTTCTTTGGATTGCATAGGTGCCTGAAACGGGTGGGTTTTGATAAGAAACTGGAAATACGAATTGATTCCAAAAATTATGTGTGCACTCACCCGCAGTTTTTCCCTTCTCATACCCCCCACAAAATCCTATTCCCGAAATTCTTCCAGAGATCTTGTCTTTATTTGTGAGGTTTGAGCGGTGACTAGCCATAATGTATAAGTCTTCAATCAATTCAGAGAGGCCATTGACAGTTGGATCAGCGGCATCTCTCAAGGGGTGAAAGGAAACTAGGAACAAGACTTTTTTTCCTGAGCCATTGTTGGTCACAATTAACTCTTTAGAGCAGGAAAATGTACGTAATTTGATGGAATATGGATTCTGCTTAATTGTTTTTGTCATGGTAATAGTAAATGGAAGCTCATTGTTGGCGTAGAATGATTTGGAGTGAAAAATGCTACTTTTTAGGCTTTTGCGAGCCCTTTCAGAGAGTCGGGAAACCTCCTGGTCGGATAAATCCAGAGAGAAAGTATTACTATTATCCTCCACATATTTGTCCTTGGATTTGGATTCAGATTCTGAGATATTGGGAACCTCCTTTGAGCTGGAAGAATTTGTATACATCATGACACTACATACCCTACAACATATCCCGTATGGGATACTGAGTAAGACATATCTTGTAGTGGTCAACTTTTTCAAACCACCCTCATATAACATCACCATAGCACCATATCATATAACTGTCATATCCCAATCTAACAATATCAGATCACTGTCATATTACAAGATACTAACATCATATCACTACTGTATCACAAGACGACACTATTGTAAGCACTGTCAGCATTGACCAGTCAAACATGGCTGGTCAAGCAGTTCTCAGACAGACATGTTCAACCAGTGATCTTGGACATGCACCGTCCAACCAAAGCCCATGCTGGCCGTTCAAGCGGGTCTGCCCAATCAGTTCCTGGCTGGTGGTGACTGGTTGCAGTCAAACCTATTGGATAGGCCCATCCAACTGGCTGGGACAGGCTTTGGTCAGACCGTGCCTGTCCAATCACTGGTCAAACACGGCTGTTCAAGAACTTCTCAACCAGCCGTGTTTGACCAATCAATTCCAGCAGTGAAGCTTACCTCACTCCAAGCTTGCATCAACAAAGGTCTTCAGTAATACTCAAGATGCCACATGCCAACTGCAGGCATTTGAGGAAGTTATTATTGTGGTGCCTCACCCAGGGTCTGTCCCAGTGCATTTCTAGAAAAAGTGCTTGAGCTGATCAACAAGTGCAACAAAATTGGTAAACTCCATGCAAAACATCTGTATTAATGTGGACAACTTTCCAAGGCCACCAACAACCAAAAGGCTTGTTGTAACAAGTGGTTTCCGCGGTTGGTGCTCTATAGTCTCACTTTGAAAATCTTGTCATTGCGGCAAAACCTTTAGTATAATGCCTTGTGCCTGTCAAGATGTGGCTTCACGTGTCAAAATTTCACAAATTACCTATTTTTCCCTTGTTTTTTCAGGAAAAAAGACCCTTTCACATGGTGAATCAGAAACCTAGATGTTACCAATGGATGCCTGTGAGCCAAGAATTGATTTGCACATAGTGGTGTGGTAGTACACACATTTTGCTGGTCAAGATTTGGCTTCACACATCAAAATTTCACAAATTACCTATTTTTCCCGTGTTTTCTCAGGAAAAAAGACCCTTGTACATGGTGAAACAAAAAAATAGATATGGCCAATTGATGCCTGTGAGCCAAGGTTTGATTTGTGTATTGTGATGTGGTAGTAACACATGTTTTGCCTGTCAAGATTTGGCTTCATGCATCAAAATTTCACAAATTATCTAGTTTTCTTGTGTCTTCCCAGGAAAAAAGACCCTTGCACATGGTCCATCAAGAACATAGATATGACCAATGGCTTCCTCTGAGTCAAGGGTTGATTTGCATATAGTGGTGTGGCAGTCTCATGCAGCCGTTTGCCTGTTAAGATGTGGCTTCACGCTTCAAAATTTCACAAATTACCCTCTTTTTCTGCATTTTCTCATGAAAAAAGACCCTTGCACATGGTGAATTAAAAACATAGATATGGCCAATTAATGCCTTTGAGCCAAGATTTGATTTTCATATAGTGGTGTGTTATTATCACATGTTTTGCCTGTCAACATTTGGCTTCACCCTTGAATATTTCACAAATCATCTTTTTTTGTATTTTCTGAGGAAAAAAGTGCCTTGCACATGGTGAAACAAAAACATAGATATAGACTATTGATGCCTGTGGTCCAAGGTTTGGTTTATATAAATTGGTGTGGTAGTATTGCGTGTTTGCCTATCAAGATTTGGCTTCACGCATCAAAATTTCACAAATTACCCATTTTTTCTGCATTTTCTCATGAAAAAAGACCCTTGCACATGGGGAATCAAAAACATGGATATTCCCAATTGATGCATGTGATTCAAGGTTGGAATTTCATATAGTGGTGTGGTAGTATCATTCCTTTTGCCTGTCGAGATTGGGCCTGACACACCCAAATTTCACAAATTACCTATTTTCCTGTGTTTCCCCAGGAAAAAAGACCCTTGCTCAAGGTGAATCAAAAACATAGGTATGGCCAATTGATGAATCTGAATCAAGTGTTGATTTGCAAATAGTGGTGTGGTAGTATCATGCCTTTCACATGTCAAGATTTGGCTTCACGCATCACAATTTCACAAATCATCTATTTTTCCCATGTTTTCTCAGGAAAAGAGACCCTTGCACATGGTGAATCAAAAACATAGATTTGCCCCAGCTGAGCTGTTACCAGCTCAGCATGCAGGCTGGCCTGCCAGCTGAGCTGTTACCAGCTCAGCATGCAGGCTGGCCTCAAACTTGACACAAGTCTCTGCTGCGGAGCGCTGGCTGGGCCTCGCGGTTCGCAAGCAAACTGAATCCTCCGTATAGACTTGCAACCAAAACGCAGTTCCTCGCGTGGGCAGTTTTTTGTCTTTTGGTGGGACGAATATGGTTTCTTCCAGCACCTCATCCATGATTTTTTGCCCCAATGTTTGGTTACATATCTGGATAGGCCTACATCTTGCGCTCAATCTGACACAAGCCCAGAACCTCAGAATACTTGTGCAACCTTGGACTGGGTTCTGAGTTTCTTCCAACTTGGTTTTTCTTAACTTTGATTGGGCGGCTCAACAGCCGCCTACGTCATAAGTCCATAAAATGTTAACAGAGTTAATCGCTACAGTTCTGCAAGAGATCACCGCAGATCGGCAACTCTGTAAGAAAGAAAAAAAAAGCAAACAATCAATCAAACACTCCAGAACCCCACTCAAAAGCAAAGTTTACGCGACATGATCCTGCCACATCTCAAGAACAAACATGGAAAAATCCTTCACATTTGCAACTGCATCCAACGTATTGGCTGGACACCAAAAAAATTCTTATACTACTTCCTCAAGAACAAGAAACTGCATCCAACGTATTGGCTGGACACCAAAAAAATTCTTATACTACTTCCTCAAGAACGAGCATACTGCCGTTGCAACCCGACGCGGCTATTGGGGTTCTGCGACGGGATGGACCTCAACCAAACAGCTTTTGGACTCGATTCGACAGCTCACACAAAAAACCGTGGCCGGAAAAGCTCTTTGGAAAGCATACATCCTGAAGGAGGTAGGTTTTTCTTATCTATGTTGAGGATTTAACAAACCTGTTATGTATTGATGTTTTTTTTCCTGATTTTATAGGCTCAAATTTGTGTTAACGCTGAGCTGTCAACCCGCGGCGCATCAAACAAGGGCAACTATTACAGTTTGGCGACAATTGATGACAACTTCTTTGACAAGGACGCAAAAGCCAAACAAGAAGAGAAATTGAATAAAACCGACATGCCTTTTCTTTATACTCTGATATACAACAAGTTGCAAGACGGCAGGAAGATCAATGAAGACCAAGATGATTCACACTCAGACCACTCGGATGACAGTGAAGAAGAATTTCATTTCAACCCGGCTGAATCCCCAACTGTTGAATGTAGCCGAGATCAGATTGTGAAAGCACGTCAGGAGAAGCAAATGAAGCGTTCACAAGTAGTAAGCTTCCTCTATCACATCATGATCATAAAGTAAATTTATTATTTTGCTAACATTCAATTGTTTGATACAGATAGCCAAGACAATGGTTTCGATGATAGCTTTTGGGCAGAACCAATGATGCAACGCCTTTCAAGTATGGAACTTGGTTGTTTTTCTGGCATGCGGTGTTACTGAACGGATGAACAGCTATTTGCATCACATTGGCTTATGTATGTCTCAAAAGACCGGACACAAAGCTCTAGCCAGCCTCGGACAACAAGCAAAAGAAAAACTTTCTTTGGCCTTGTCGGTTGAAGCACGCTATCCGCTATCACCTTTCATATGTATTGACAACATTGATTTTGCCAAGAAGAAGCACTTGATTTCGCCGGAGAATACAACCCGTATGTTCCACGGAACATGGGGATATGTCCACGTCATCAATAAGCGGCTTGTTGAAGGTTTTGATCCTGAAGATTTTTTGATTCCTCAATACAAAGAAGCACTTCAAAACGCGGCACATGCCGAAATTGAACCTACAATGTTCAATCCTACCTTTCAAGAAAACTTACACTTCTCTAAAGTAATCAAGAGCCAATTAGCTTGTGTCCTGATGGGATATGTTGTTATATATACCAATAATAAAAACCCTATTCCTATTGACCCCCCTCCAATAACTCCGATTGAAGCTCAGAAACCCAATATTCACATGCTTAAGCTCATGATGGCATCCGATAATTTGGCCAAAGGAATTGGTCAGGTGTTGAGCGACATCATCAGACAGACAAGCCTCACTGAAGAACAGTACCACTCCGAACTTCAAATTCTAGAAGGCAATCTGGGCACTGTTCTCAACTTAGAAAGCTTAAGAGCACAAAGAAAACCAAGGGGACACGTTGAAACAAGTCTCGGAAATACTTTCATGCTCTTGGGAGCTTTGCATACCCTTTGGAACGTCTCTCAAGCAATTTTATTGATGCATCATGGAGATCCTTCGGACAGAGAAGATCTTGGCGCCTGGAGCACGCTAGAAGCTCTTGGCCTTCCTTCTGACCGACCGCTTGGCAAGAACGATTTCACTCAAATGATCACGAATATCCAGAAAATACACGAGGTTACTTTAATCCATTTCTTACTGTGAGTTCAAGTGGCTGCAATAAGACATCTTCCTGCATATTGCACTATGATTTATAATTATTTTCTTACATATGAAAAACGAGCAGTGTTGCTATGGGCGTATCACAAAAGCATATTTCCAATGAAAAAATAAAACTTTCATCGGAAGATATTCTGAAAGTAGTGGATCGCTGCTATGAACTGTTTTTCAGTCTGAACGCATCCAAGAAGGCCGCAAAATTCTCTTCTCCCAAGCTTAGGAACTTGCTCCTCCGACTACGTGATTTTGCAACAATCATTGAGGCCGATCTTTCAATGAAAGCAGGCGACATTGGACGGCTCATGAATATTTGGCGTCGCTGGGCGGTAATGGCGCAAGGCATCAAAGGCCTCAACCATTGTGGAATCCACCTGCCACGCATGTTACTCCTTATCAATCATTTTCTATCCCCAGGCATGCGTCATGTGATTCAACACTTGCTTCTCATGTCTCCAAGTGGCCGCAAGGATCATTTTCTCGGGAAGGATTGTTTCCTTGAAGTACAAAATTACCGGTTGAAGTATTTTTACAATCACAATGGTGTTGGTTTGGACAGCAAACGCCTGAGTGATATATTTTCATTAAATGTCCCATTGGTACGCTCATCATTTCTATTGTGTTATGATAATTTCAATGAATATGCTAATTAAATAGTTCTTTAATCCCAATCTCAGCTGCAACGACTTGTCCGATCAATAAAAGAAGAATCAGGTGCGACTAGCTATTATCAGTCACACAAACACGTCATTTCAATACAAGCAATCAATGCCTTTTTACGAATGGCAGTTTCAAAATCAATTCACAATGGCGCATCGTTTGCAATGGGAATTATCCACAAGCCCGTAAGCGATATCATGAGTCTAGGAATATTGGCGATGCAAAACAATTCATTGAGCGGTGGCACAATGCTCAAACGATTCAATCCTTCAACTAATCTGCTCACGCCATACTTCGAAGATCATCAAGCTGAAGACAAAGTTAGTGATGTTATTATGGACCCTGACAATGAACTAACTCCACATAAGTATGGGCGCGATAGAATAAAAAATGGACGTTAAGTTGTATTTGACATGTGCGTGCGTGTATTTTTGTTTTTGATACGCAGTGTACAGATTTTTTTTTCTCAAAATACATTTGTGTACATATAATTTGGCTTAAGAATGAAATGATTTAAATACACATGATTTGAAAATTACTAGGTCAGGTCCCCTGCAAGGCTTTCTGTGCAGCGACATCCTTGAACCCTTGTAAAATTGCCATATCATCAGTTTTTTTGCGTCTCTTTCTCTCCGCTTCCCGATCCTTATTCTCCCTAGCAACCCTCCTCTTTTTGGCCTTTTCTGCTTGGATTGCTAGGGCCGATTCCTTTTTCAATTGGATTGCTTTGATTTGTTCTGCAGCTGCAGTTTTGTTCTCTTGCCGTATGCGGTTTATGTTTTGAAGAACTTCACCTTCCCAGTTTTGCTGACGTTCTAAGAATGTGGCGTGGCGTATACATCTCCAAAACAATACGCCGCTACATGGTCAAGTATCATTTTCATTTGTCCTGCAATGAATTCTCCGCCAATAATCTTTTTGATATTGTCAGAGGAGACTCGGTCTAGATTTTGCGCAATTCCACGGGCGTGCTCAATTGTGAAGTATAATTTGGGTTCATACTTGGCTAGTCCCTTCTCCTCTTCCTTGTGGTAGAAATCATAAAAGGCATCCAGAAGCAAAACCGCAAAGCTTTCTAGCAATTTTGGTCAACGGTTTGTTGCGAGGCAGGTTCCTCCAGATAGGATTCGCAGGTCTAGTGAATGGTAAGCTTATTTGTGGTAGGTTTTCTATGCCTTCAGGAGTTTCAGATATCATGTTGTCAAAATTTTAAATGTTAACTTGGCGTATGTTTTCCATCAACCATTGATAACCATCATTGTTGCAATTAGAGCATAAGCAGAATGTGAATTCTTCCTCAATTTTGCGCTGAACCTCCCTTATATAATTCGGATCATCCCTTGTCAGCGGAACATATCCTAATCTGTTGTATGGGTGAAACAACGCGGAAGGTTAGCTATCAATGCAATGAAAAGGTATTATATTGTTTTGAAAAGCAATCAAGTGCTTACAGATTGTCAAGGGAGAACGCAATGCGAAGGCAGACCGGTGTAATAGCCAATGCATCCATGCAATTGTTCTTGGATTTGGCTATGTTGTTGTTAAACGATTCAATTGAATTCTTTCCATTCCTTCTCTTTGTTTCAAAAAACAACAAAGCAAGCCCGGGTTTTCCATCCCTCCCACATTGCCCTATCTCCTGAGCAATTGAAGCCGGATCACCGCGGCTCATATGAATAACTGAGCGGACCCTTTTCCAATTTTGTCCCAATCCCAAAGCCATTGTGCAAGATATTAGTGGGAATTGCCCACGAACAAAGCTTTTTGTTATGTCTTTCTTGTCTGGGTTGCCGGTATCGGAGTGATAACGGCGTGCAAAGTTACTTGAAGCTTCTTCATCACCGTGCACAATTCCGCAAGCCTCGTGAACAACTTTGAGGACTTGCCCAGTGAGATTTTTTGTACACGAGTAGATTAAAGTCGGGACAATTTCCTCGTTTGGTGTATCTTCTATACAAGGAAACAACTTGAGTATGTCGTTGCCCAATGCCAGAGATTTTTCCATCGGAATGCGCAAGATCCGTATTTCTGGTCAAGTCAGTTCGCCTCAAACAAAATGCACTTGGCGTTCAGTTAACTTAAGAGAGTCAAGTATACCCGCTATCGCTACAGGTCGGCAAGTCGCAGATAAGAGGAGCAACGGGGAACCATTTGTTGCCATCAGACGAGCACTGAGTTTTCCATAACTAGGACAAAAGCGCCCGCGATCGGCATGTTTAGCGTGGGGTGAAACTCCCTTTATCTTTTTACTGGCAACAAGGCCCCACACATAGATCATGTGTGCCTCATCGACAACGACAGAAATGAGCCGTCTTTGAAAGGCAGGGCTGTAGTAGATATCTTTGAAAGATTCACTGTTCAGAAATGCCTCTGGACTCTGTCATATACAATTCATCTAGGGTAAGTGTTATGGTCAACCAATTATTATCTCGTTGAAACAATACTCACAACATAAACAAATGCGAAGTCACCACAAACAAGTTGCTTGGCCACGTCATCAGTCAAGATGTCTTTCGTCAAGTTTATCGCTGAGATTTTTATGTTACCAACACCAATAGCGTTTTTCTCTTCAACCTGTAAGTAAGGAATTTAAAGACCTTAGCATTGTTACCGTGTTTGAATGCAAATGCATTTACAATTGATGGTCATCTCACTTGATTATCTCCAAGCGCATCTAATGGATTTAAGACCACAATAACAGGTTTCTGATAAGGCTTGAAGAGCCGTAAGTATATCCCGGCAATTGGTACCGGCAAGCACAAATGTGTGCTCAGAGTGAACGAGGTGGGCTACTGCATCGATTTGTTTGTCTTTGGCTTCGTCTCCATATGTATCGTTTGCAAACTGACAAATATAGTCTTTGAGCTCATTGCGGCTTAATTTGAGCAATTTCTTCGGAAGCAATATCCTTGGCATGGCTTGAGACAGCTGATCAGCCGCTCTTTTGGTGATCTCAGGATTGAATGCATCGCTAGAGTCACTCTTGTCGGAGGCCATTGTGTTGATGGCACTCTCGTTAGTCTTGTGGGAAGGGAAGATTTGCCGCGGAGGCAGATGCAAAGAGGAATGCTTTGGGTAAACAACAAAATATTATTTACGAGATGATCAATCAATGATTGTCTTGGTAACTTGTTGTGGCTTATCTACAGAGCCGTTGGATTATGGGTTCGTATTTCAGCAAGTCAAATGAAAAAAAAGGGAAATGAAAAAAAAGCAAACACCGGTTGAATTGAAGTAACGGAGGGTAACTTGAAAAGGCATGACATGTTTTTTAGAAAATTATAATAAAAGATCAAACAATGAAATAAAAAACTGAAGAGACAGGCGTATGTGCAAGAACGCCAGCTATTACAATGGCAGTAGGCTGGGGTTGAGGAGGGATAGCTGTACTATCCTGATGAGGATCTGTCGAGAAAGTACAGATTAGAGGCAAAAAAAAAACTGCCCACTCAGGGATCTGTCTTTAGGGCACAAGCCTCCACTGGTCCCGGACAGCTTGCTGCTTGCGCCCCGCGTTCTGCGACCAAGTGTGAGGCTTGTGTTAAGCTTGGGCTGGCCTGCCAGCTGAGCTGTTACCAGCTCAGCATGCAGGCTGGCCTGCCAGCTGAGCTGTTACCAGCTCAGCATGCAGGCTGGCCTGCCAGCTGAGCTGTTACCAGCTCAGCATGCAGGCTGGCCTGCCAGCTGAGCTGTTACCAGCTCAGCATGCAGGCTGGCCTGCCAGCTGAGCTGTTACCAGCTCAGCATGCAGGCTGGCCTGCCAGCTGAGCTGTTACCAGCTCAGCATGCAGGCTGGCCTGCCAGCTGAGCTGTTACCAGCTCAGCATGCAGGCTGGCCTGCCAGCTGAGCTGTTACCAGCTCAGCATGCAGGCTGGCCTGCCAGCTGAGCTGTTACCAGCTCAGCATGCAGGCTGGCCTGCCAGCTGAGCTGTTACCAGCTCAGCATGCAGGCTGGCCTGCCAGCTGAGCTGTTACCAGCTCAGCATGCAGGCTGGCCTGCCAGCTGAGCTGTTACCAGCTCAGCATGCAGGCTGGCCTGCCAGCTGAGCTGTTACCAGCTCAGCATGCAGGCTGGCCTGCCAGCTGAGCTGTTACCAGCTCAGCATGCAGGCTGGCCTGCCAGCTGAGCTGTTACCAGCTCAGCATGCAGGCTGGCCTGCCAGCTGAGCTGTTACCAGCTCAGCATGCAGGCTGGCCTGCCAGCTGAGCTGTTACCAGCTCAGCATGCAGGCTGGCCTGCCAGCTGAGCTGTTACCAGCTCAGCATGCAGGCTGGCCTGCCAGCTGAGCTGTTACCAGCTCAGCATGCAGGCTGGCCTGCCAGCTGAGCTGTTACCAGCTCAGCATGCAGGCTGGCCTGCCAGCTGAGCTGTTACCAGCTCAGCATGCAGGCTGGCCTGCCAGCTGAGCTGTTACCAGCTCAGCATGCAGGCTGGCCTGCCAGCTGAGCTGTTACCAGCTCAGCATGCAGGCTGGCCTGCCAGCTGAGCTGTTACCAGCTCAGCATGCAGGCTGGCCTGCCAGCTGAGCTGTTACCAGCTCAGCATGCAGGCTGGCCTGCCAGCTGAGCTGTTACCAGCTCAGCATGCAGGCTGGCCTGCACGCTGAGCTGTTACCAGCTCAGCATGCAGGCTGGCCTGCCAGCTGAGCTGTTACCAGCTCAGCATGCAGGCTGGCCTGCCAGCTGAGCTGTTACCAGCTCAGCATGCAGGCTGGCCTGCCAGCTGAGATGTTACCAGCATGCAGGCTGGCCTGCCAGCTGAGCTGTTACCAGCATGCAGGCTGGCCTGCCAGCTGAGCTGTTACCAGCATGCAGGCTGGCCTGCCAGCTGAGGTGTTACCAGCATGCAGGCTGGCCTGCCAGCTGCACTATTACCAGCATGCAGGCTGGCCTGCCAGCTGCGCTGTTACCAGCATGCAGGCTGGCCTGCCAGCTGCGCTGTTACCAGCATGCAGGCTGGCCTGCCAGCTGCGCTGTTACCAGCATGCAGGCTGGCCTGCCAGCTGCACTGTTACCAGCATGCAGGCTGGCCTGCCAGCTGCACTGTTACCAGCATGCAGGCTGGCCTGCCAGCTGCACTGTTACCAGCATGCAGGCTGGCCTGCCAGCTGAGCTGTTACCAGCTCAGAATGCAGGTTGACCTGCCAGTTGAGCTGAAGAAAGAAAAGAAAGAAAAGAAAGAAAAGAAAGAAAAGAAAGAAAAGAAAGAAAAGAAAGAAAAGAAAGAAAAGAAAGAAAAGAAAGAAAAGAAAGAAAAGAAAGAAAAGAAAGAAAAGAAAGAAAAGAAAGAAAAGAAAGAAAAGATTTTATTTTTTTTGTGAAAAAAAAAATTAAAATTCACCTCCAAACATACTTCAAATATCCCTGGGGTGATTGCATAATTTTATGTTGTGAATTAAGCATGTGTCCGCAGATAAGCAGAAAAGAGTGGGTTCTGCATCTTATAAGAACTGATTTATTCAAGTCCAGGCTGTTTCTGATTTAACACATATTTTTTTATCTACTGAAAAATAGTAAAAGTCTCCATCAGGGGTATAAGTAGTAGTGGATAGAATGTTGTAGATGGCTTTCTTTCTACAATTCCAAAAGGCATTTTTGTGTTCTTTCTCTACAACCATGTACAAAGGCTGTGAAACATTGATGAATCCTTCAGTATGCCTGGTTGTTTCTTTTATAAGTTGATCCCTGCAACTTAACCATTCATAAGGAATATGGACCTTTTTTAATGTTGTTGAAAGGTTCCTCGTAGAAAATAATGAAGTGTATTCAGACATATTCTGTTTTGAAAAGAATTCAGTATTAATTTACGCCTTTTTGAAAGAAATAATGATGATTTTAAACTTACTGTATCCTTTATTGTTTATGCAGGAGAATTTTACGGTGGGAGTAAGCTATAGATGAAGCTTTGGGTATTTCTCTAATGTAAAGAGAAAAGTTGTTAAGGTTGATATGTTTCAGAAGAATGAATAATGATGTTGAAACAATTTGAAGATAATTATTTAAAGGGTTTGGCCAATTTTGCGTGAGTGAGAAGCAAAAGTAGAAAGAGTAGGTACCAGTAGTTAATTATCTCATGGGTAATGATTGATAATTTCCTGGCCAGACGCCCAATTGTCAGCCTCTGTGATGCCAAGGGCTAGTACCTTTTAGCTACACAAGGTGATAAGAGTTCAAAATAATGGTAAAGTGGGATATTTTCACGTAGAAAAGTAGTAAGAGGAAGGTATAAAAGAATATAATTATTTTACAGAGGGGCCTGCTGGCGCAGGTGTGTTTGTAGGTGCCCTATAATCAGAGATTTGCTAAGCAGGGTGGTATCTGATTAAGCAAACAATGGGTTTCTGCGTAACAGAAGGTGATACCAAAATGCTTTTCCAATTAAGGAACCAGAATGGGGACAGAAGGATAAAAGAAGTACTCACTATTGCTTCTTTTAAGCCAAAAAGACACCTAGGGGGGTGAAGTAGAGCTGCTGGGTAGATTTGAGGGTTTCTGAGCAGGAGCTGGACACGTAGAATGGTTGATTTAAAGAGGAACACCACGGATAAAACAGGCAAACAGGGCAGAGTAACTGAAATAAGGACAGGAAACGGCGTAACTGATTGACTGTAATGCTAAATGATGATGATGAACAACTTTTGGCGTGGAAAGAGGGCTCTATATATACTAATTTCACTCATAGTGTAGGACCTTTCTGCCTGTGTGCGTGCAGTAACTGGATTTCAGCGCAATGTGGCCAATTTGAGAGATTGGCACTAACAAGGCTCATCCCAATGACACTGCTGGTCATTATTTCAGCGTCACAAGTGCTTTCCATGAACTTAATAGCCTATTCAGTCATTGTAACCAAGGTACATAGCAACACTGACGTGTAACTGTATCTGAAATGGGCCACAAATGGCTATGGACAATCATTAGAAGCCACGCTGGCTATGTTAATCTTATGTACTAGAGGACAAGGCAGCTGCGCCGCCCGCCACTCATAGGTCTCATACTCTTCTATCCCCTTGGGCCCCTGTCTGACCCCTCACACTCATCCTCACCTATTTTGCTCTACTCACCTTTGCTTAATCCTAACTTAACCGCTCAACCACCCTTACCTTAGCGGGTGATTCTCCTTCACCTTCCCCTTAGAGCTGAGCCTCAGCAGTATGCTAACTCAATGTAACCACCTCAACCCTCATCCGACAGCCTTCACCAAAACTGTAGAGCCTCCCTCAGCCTTAACTCCTTTAGCTTAATCATCCACTTCACCTTGAGCTCAGGAAAGCCATCACCCAATTTCCGCACCCCCATAGGATTTATATAGCCTGTTCCACCGGTCACCTCACTCAGAACTTGAGACGGCCCTTTATTTTAATATTCAATGGTTAAACAAGCGGATCTTCATATTTACAAGGAGCCATTTGAAGGGCGACTGGCATTAACCTCTCCGCCCTGTCCAGTGGTACCATTGCAAAAGGGTGATAATTCAACTACCAAGCACACATTTGCCCAAGGGATTAGCTTCAATGCGCCGTGGTATGCAAACGTTGACCCGACCTGGAGTTCCGCGAATGGTCTTGTTACACCGTATCTTTTGTCAAAAATGCACCTCACCAGGGTGGCTTTCCTTGCGTCAATCTTAATGATGTGGTCAGGCCAGGCTTCAACACATGGAAAGCAGCTACATTACTCACAAAATTAACATGACGTACAACAACATTGCACACGTCGCCTTTCCCATCCGTCATCTTTATGATTGTAACTTTAACAATTGAACCACTTGCTGTCAGGCTCGGCCGGGAACTGGTCCGAGTATCCGTTGATCCAGCTTGAACCACCTCTGCGCTATCAAATCTTAACAGGGGCTTTTGCCTCCTCCCGCACATGAATAAGTCACCGCACGTAAGGTAGGACTCTCCATCTTCTAAACGTGTCCTGAACACCTCAACCAAATATGCTGATGCCTCCAACCAAGCGATGTCGCCAGAAACCTCGCACGTCAACTTGATTGAAACTTTCTTGACTGCTGGCAGCGGAGTGACCCTCCACGCCATTGTGCGTGGCGGCTGTCAACCACAAATTATGTCAGTCGTTTCAGGCAATGAAAAAGTTGATGCGTCAACACTCACAGTTAATTGCTTTTGAATAATTCCTTCAAATCTTATGTAGTTGCTTGATTCTGAGTCGCTTGGCACCATTGTCCTTTGGGGCAGATTGGTATATTAATAGTTTACGTTTCTCCACGTGCCAACAATCAACATCTCATATAGCTTTCCTGAGCCGTATTCTTAAGCTTTGCCTGCAGGCAAATGGAAAGGCGTTTGCGCCGGCCCTCCATTTGTCCCGGTTTGGCCCACGCCCTCTGACAGTTGATGTTCAACCAACTGAATTCCGCCTGAACTGGCCTCCAGGCAAACCGGGCAATTAGGCAGCAGATTTGATTCCTGATTCCACGTTGCCTGTAACCAGATTGGGTGCTCACCACAGGCTCTCACCTCTAGAGCTCAGACCCAACCGCAAACCCACATTCACACCCTCACCCTTCAACCACACCAGCTTTACGGGGCTTGATAGCCGCAGGAGGGTACATGTAACCTTATAAGAGTACCATGTACTCTTATAAGGGTACTTTGGTACTCTTATGAGAGTACCATGTATCCTTATCAGGGTACCCGGTACCCTTAGAAGGGTACTTTGGCACTCTCACTGCCAGAAAACTAACCTTGGATGGCTACATCCGATTTTATATTGGAAGTGGCCATCCGAGGCAAACTTGGTGTTGGACCAACCAATGCAATCCCTCAACCAATTCAAAATCGGTTGAGGACTTCCAATGAGATCTCGGTTGAGGTGTGAACCAAGCGAAATTGTTTCCTTGGTTGACACCCGAGCAATGCAGCCTTGGGTGCCAGAGACCGAGGCACCATCCATTGGTTTGAAAATCACTGATTCAATCTTGAATCAGTGATTTTCAAACTGATGGAAATATTCCATTGGTTGACATCAACCGATGGAATAAGTAATTCCATTGGTTGATGTCAACCAATGAAAAAATTCCATCGGTCAACCGATGAAATAATTTTATTGGTTGACATCAACCAATTAGAAATGCCGGTAGCTGCGGGCATCTCTAGCTTGCTGAGCTAGTGGATCAAATCTGAACCCGCTCGGCAAGCAGGTAGGATGCCCGCTGAGCTGGTGGGGGAGTCTGTACCGGCTCGGCTGGTAGGGCACTCTGCTTGGTGGACTGGTTCAGTCCGTACCAGCTTGGCTTCCCGGTCAACCTGCCTGGTGAGCTGGTAAAGTTGTACCAGCTCCGCTGGCAGGTCAACCTGCCCGCTGAGCTGGTACTCTGTATGTACCAGCTTGGCTGGCAGGTCAACCTTCTTGCCTAGCTGGTACCAAGCTTGACAAGCAGTTCCAGCTGGGCTGGTATATACCAACTCGTCAATCAGGTCAACCTGCCAGCTGGGCTGGTACCAGCCTGGCGAGCAAGTTAACCTGCCAGCTGAGCTGGTGCCAGCTCGGCAAGCAGGTTAGCCTGCCAGCTGGCTTGCCGAGCTGGTACCAGCCCAGCTGTTAGGTTACCCTGCTTGTCAAGCTGATACCAGCTCAGCTGTTAGGTTACCCTGCTTGTCAAGCTGATACCAGCTCAGCTGGCAGGTTAACCTGCTCGCCAAGCTGGTACCAGCTCAGCTGGCAGGTTAACCTGCTTGCCGAGCTGGTACCAGCTCAGCTGGCAGGTTAACCTGCTTGCCAAGCTGGTGCCAGCTCAGCTGGAAGGTTAACCTGCTCGCTGAACGGGTACCAGCTCAGCGGGCAAGTTAACCTGCTTGCCAAGCTGGTACATACAGATTGTACCAGCTCAGCGGGCAGGTTGACCTGCCAGCGGAGCTGACCAGCTCACCAGGTGTGAGCCTGGGCCTCTACAGTGGCAGCAGGGCACAAGGATAAGGGGAGCAACTCAATATATTTCAAGGGAATGAATGACTATGACAGGATATGATGAGGACCAAAAGAGAGTATAATCAAGATTTGAAGCTGATAATGAAAATCATACTGATGATCAAGGTTTGAAACCTTGCTTCTCTAACCCAGAAGGGGAGGAATGAAGCTCAATCCTAGAAAGGAGAGTCAGTAGCGGAGTGATCTCTACGCCTCCTCTGTTAAGTAACAAGAGGGTGAAGCAGCTCTTCAGCTGTCCTATTTTTTAGGCTAAAGGAAACTAGCCAAGGCTCTTTAAGGGAAAACCTATGTGGGTTTAATAGCTGAAAAGCCCACAGAAAAGCAATAAGAATAATGTGATAACTTCTGATGTGAAGTGCCTCTGAGTGATGAGTGATAAAGAGAAAGAGGTGTGTGATCAACTGATCAGAAGACTAGATAGGAGAAGAATGATGAGGATAGTGAAGACTGGTCAACAACAGGTGACCCCAAATGACCACTGAGTATTGAGGAAATGGGAGGACCTTGAAGTGTTGAGTAGTAATGACTAATCCTGATGGATTCTTCTTCTGATGTAGTGGTTCTGGTTGGATGATCTGAGGTTGTTCATCCTTCAGCCATGTGGAAGATGAACTCAGAAGATCAAATTGAATATATGCAATGTGCAAAACCATGTGCAAAACCTTGAAGATTAAATGGAATATATTCACAAAGGAAATAACTTAGAAGTGATTTAATCTTAAATCATTATTCCTCATTTCTGCGGAATAACACAACACAACTATGGCACATGCAATATATGAAATTGAAGCTAGGAGTGCGGAGAATCTGAGTGAGGAACTGTTGAAGCCTTTTGGGCAACAGTGTTGTCTTTAAGGCTGACACCAGGCAGGTTGACTGGGCAGCCAAGCCGGTATGGACTTTACCAGCTCAGCAAGCAGGTTGACCTGCCAGCCGAGCCGGTAAAGGCTACCGCACCAGCTTGGCGGGCAGATCTTCCTGCTTGCCAAGCATAGTCTCTATCAGCTCAGCAGGCATCCCTACCTGCTTGCCGATCTGGTACAGACTTTCACTTGATGTACCAGCTTGGCAAGCTAGAGTTGCCTGCAGCTACCGGCATTTCTTATTGGTTGATGTCAACCAATGTAATTATTTCATTGGTTGACATCAACCAATGGAAGTACACATTCCATTAGTTGATGTCAACCAATTGAACAGTTCAATCAGTTCAAAAATCACCAATTCAAGATTGAATCGGTGATTTTCAAACCAATGGATGGTGCCTTGGTCTCTGGCACCCAAGGCTGCATCACTTGGGTTTCAACCAAGGAAACAATTTCCCTGAGTTGAAACCTCAACCAAGATTTCATCGGAAGAATCGGTTGAGGAATTGCATTGGTTGGTCCAACACCAAGTTTGCCTCGGATGGCCACTTCCAATATAAAATTGGATGTAGCCATCCAAGGTTAGTTTTCTGGCAGTGTCTTATAAGGGCACCTGCTACATTAGTAGGGTACTTGGTACTATTGTTTTGTCTCTATTTGAGCTAGTCCACTAGCTTACAATCTCACTATAAAGATCCAGCGGAGAATCACCAGGCTGCAGCCAACATTGAACTGTTTCCACCAACTTTCGCCTCAAGCTTCCACTAAATTGGCTGGCCAGCAGCAGAGGCACAGGACTGGCACCTCGCCAAGTGCCAGATTTCTTGAAACCAGGCCATTTTTGGGTGGAAGTCTCCGCGGACAATTTGCTGTACCGTTCCAGGGAGTCTGAGGGGCACCGCGGTATCCAATGTGCAGCGTGCATGGCCTTGCCAGTGTTAGGCGCGCCCGCCGGGGCCGCCAGCGGCATCAACTCACTAAGAGCACCCGGCTGGTCCTGCCGACCTTTACCATTGCGCCAGCGGTGTGTGTTGGAATGTAATTCCTCTAGCCAGCAGCTCTGTAAAGAGACCACAGCCTAGTGAGTTTTATCTGGCAAAAAGTTTAAACCAAATAAAATACTTATTTGATTTCTGCCAACAGCCACCTGCAATCATGATGACGTAAAGAGATCAAAGCTCTCACAGCAAGATCATCACTCAATCCACAGCTATTCCAATAGCCACTCAACTCACAGCTATTGTAACAATAACAAAGACAAGAATGATTTGTAAGTATGATTCTTCTCACCTTTAGTCAATTCTCCATTAATTGA
This sequence comes from Puccinia coronata f. sp. avenae, assembly GCA_002873125.1. Classification (NCBI taxonomy): domain Eukaryota; kingdom Fungi; phylum Basidiomycota; class Pucciniomycetes; order Pucciniales; family Pucciniaceae; genus Puccinia; species Puccinia coronata. Next base: position 82,875 of record PGCI01000294.1, on the reverse strand, counting down.
CTTATTTTATATTCATTCTGCTGTTAAGATCAATTGTCACTATCAACGATATCATTGATCCTTGCATAAAGTCTTACGATCATATCGATTGTACAAAGAACAATTATCGCCGCAGCTTGTAAGTACAAGCTGTCCTACAATCCTCTCACTTATCAAATCAAACCTCTTGCTCAAGGTTATCTTCATTACCATTTAGATCTTCTGTTCAGATCAACAAGTCAGATTCCACTCTGAACAAGAACATTGTCAGCTTGCTACTATGACAGAGCCAACCTGACAAAGTAACATAAATAGAGACATTATTACTACAAAATTAAGACCCAGTATATGACTAATAATGTACAAAAAAAAACTCAGATTACTTATTTTTATCCAATGAGCTTAGCAAAGTCCTGGCACCATAAAAATAAGTAATAAATTAAAATAACAACTACTTTGTACAAAAATACTAAATAACTTCTAAACCTTGAGGATAACTTAGAATATTATGTCATATTCTGAATCCTCATGCAAATTAATGTAGGTTCCCTCACTGGAAGTACCCCTAAATTCCTACTCCTTCACCTTGAACCAATTACCCGTAAGAATTGGCCACAAACATATGTCACACAGACATTACACGTGTATGTACTTGTTATATATGCATACTATATGTGGAATGACCAATTATGGACTTATAATTGAGGTGTTGTGTATAGTTTGGGAGTTAGGCCCAATTGGGGTTTAAACCTCCCACCCCGCGCGTGGATTATATAATCCAATTGGAAATTGGCCAAATGCGTGGAAATAGCTAATCCCCTAGTTACCACATATGTACAAGTGTAACTAGGGTAAAATACGCCGTGTCCTGTCCTTATTTCAGTTACTCTGCCCTGTTTTGCCTGTTTTATCCGTGGTGTTCCTCTTTAAATCAACCATTCTACGTGTCCAGCTCCTGCTCAGAAACCCTCAAATCTACCCAGCAGCTCTACTTCACCCCCCTAGGTGGCTTTTTGGCTTAAAAGAAGCAATAGTGAGTACTTCTTTTATCCTTCTGTCCCCATTCTGGTTCCTTAATTGGAAAAGCACTTTGGTACCACCTTCTGTTACACAGAAACCCATTGTTTGCTTAATCAGATACCACCCTGCTTTGCAGATCTCTGATTCAGAGGGCACCTACAAACACCCCTGCGCCAGCAGGCCCCTCTATAAAAAAGAATTATATTCTTTTTATCTCTTCTTTACTACTTTTCTACGTGAAATTACCCCACTTTACCCTTATTTTGCACTCTTATCACCTTGTGTAGCTAAAAGGTATTAGCCCTTGGCATCACAGAGGCTGACAAACGTCACTAACAACAGACGAGAACTCTCTTCACACTGCCAGACAAGTTGGCTTGGATGGCTGCATCCGAGTTTTTATCGAATGCGGCCATCCAATTCAAACTTGGGCGCGCGCCACCAAGTGAATTGCTGACCAATTTAAACTCAGCGGCCCGGGCGTTTGGCCATCAAGTTTGAATTGGTCAGCAATTCACTCGGTGGCGCGCGCCGGAGCTTGAATCGGATGGCCGCATTTGATAAAAACTTGCACTACAAGAAAATCTGCTTCAACTGCCACCAGTTGACATGCAGGTTAATCCCATCTTACTACCCCTTTTACTTCCAAGTTAATTCAAAAAAACTTTTCTTGCACAGTCACTGTGCACAATGCACAGTGACTGTGCATTGAAGTTGTTTTGAAGTGTTATTTGAGTAAGATTCAAGTAACAGCAGAAGTAAAATCAAAGTAACTGCATGTCAATTGGTGGCAGTTAAAGCAGATTTTCTTGTAGTGTTGGATGCAGCCATCCAAGCCAGATTTTCTGGCAGTGTCATCTTCTTTTTAAGATACTCATGAGATTACTTTCATTCCTTTCCTTTCTCTTGGAACTTACAATCTTCATCTTTTGCAACAGACAACCTTCTCTTCTTCAACGTATATCTTAAAAGTGGCACTCGTATATCACATCTCAGGCTATTACCAGCATCAGATTACTTACCCTTTCATCAAGCCATTTAATAGCGCAAAAACTATTTCTTTATCTATCTCATCTACTATCCAGCTTAATAACCTTAGTATCTGCCTTTAGGTAATAACCATTATTTTCTGAATTATTCTTATCATGTATCTATTATCTGACTTAAGAAATGAAAACTTTAGTTCTACAAATTCTTTAGTGTGGGCTCAGCTCCGGTGCGCGCCACCGCCATTGCTCCAACAAGAACCGCTGGCAGGCTCTACAAGCCGGCGGGCGTGAGGACGTTCTGTTAGCTTAGCCTGACCCTCGAGTCCACCTCAACGCACCTTTGTGCTTACGAGGTCTGTTAGGCGGGGGAGGGGGGCGGGCGCAAGGCGCAGGAGGCAAAAGGAGTTGCTCACATCGGCCGCAAGCAGCACTGAGTCAGGCGTCGGGGACGACCTCCTCACCACGGGCCACGCCAACGGCAACAGCGCAGGCTGCGGGCCAGTCCAGAAGCCCTTTCCAGAAAGCTTGAGCCTGCAGGTGGTCTGGGCAAGCACGGCGGGAAGGTGCAATGCGCCAAACCTGCGGGTGAGATTGGCGTGAAACCTGTGTCAGCCCCGTTCCTATTGCGTCAGGACCCACCTTAGAGGGGCGCCTGATTTTTGCAGTGTGTCCTCAGCCACTTACCTAGCATATCACGCGTCTGGGTGCGTCTCAACGTTCCGCGCAGTTCGCCAGCGCTGTTGACGGCAGCATTGTCATTCCCGCCTTGGACCACCTGCAATCGCCGCAGTCTGCAGCTTCTCCAGGCCGAGTGGGTGAGCAAATAGATCTGCCGCCGGCTCCTCCTGAAGCTCATGTGAGATCAAATATCTGCATTTGACAGGTTGGGTGCGTCTAACACAACGTTGCCTTCAGGCCCATAGCAATAACCCATGAGTCCAGCGGCGGCGACGTCTTTCACCAAGCAGCCCACAATGGTGCAAAAGCCAAAGGCCGCAGACAACGCAAGGACCCACATGTGGTAACCAGAAGCCTAGGTAATGCTATTCCATCCACATCTATTCATCAACGTTCCTACCTCACCCAATTATCCCTTCTCTGTACAAAAAAAAAGTATAGTGCCTGCTTACACTCCTCCTTTGCAATCAACACCCGCACATTAAACTCAACAGGAAGGACAATAGGCTCACCAACACCAAACCCGTCCCTTGACTTGTGATAGGACAGGCCGCACCGCCGAGCTCATCACGTGAGGGGTTAAACCAGCAAAGAGACAACCCGTCCCATAGGTATAATGTCTGCAATGGTGTCGCATTGTTGTGAACACCCGGTGGGTCCGAGCCTCCTGTTATCGTGGGATACATACGTCAAGAACAATGGAGAGGGGAGACGGCGTCCTAGGCAGCCAGCGAGTGGGTGGTTTTGGAAGCGTGCTCCAATCACCAAGTAATCACGTATAATACCACGAAGTGTGGGGCTTAGCCTTTGCTTTAGCTCAATCCACTGCGCACGGAGCAACGCCGGCAAGACCACCCTGTACCTCCTCTCACAAGAAATCTCGCTTGGGTTAATCAAAGGTTGTTGGAAAGCTTTGTGGCCCTGCCTCAAACAAACTACTGCCGTGGAACGCTGCACGACCGGCAGATCTGGCTCCTGGACGCATAATTTTGAGGATGAATTAAAGTAAGCAAGGGCTTGTACTGTTTGATTAAATATTGGAACTCAATTGGAGATGAGGATAGTCAAAGGAGAAAATACCTCCCGAGCTAGCACAAACGCCCAGTGTTGCAGCCAACGATTAAAGGATTCCTGCGTGACCGTAATCATAATGTTAGTCACGACACCGGGCGGGGATAAACGTTTGAAGAGAGGTGTTACTAGGCCTTGTGTTCAAGTGATTGATCGACGGGTCTGCAAAGTGTATGAACTCCACCAAGCCACCCTTGTTCATCGAATGCAAAGAGACCCAGGGAACCGTTCATTCCCTGGACGGCCAAGCACCTCCAGAGGTTGATGTGGTTGGCGGAGAGTTGTTGTGTCACTGGGATGCAGGGGTGGTTGACCGTTTGACCGCTCCAGGCTCTGCTTGCGTGAACCTAACCTAACCCTGAGACCGGCTGGACCCGCTTCCAAAGGTTGCGCAGCACATCTGCATGCTGAAAAAGGAAGGGCAAAGGCTGTAAAGGGGGGCTGGCTCCCAATTGAAGGTGCCAATAATCTCTGAAAGAGCAGAAGGACAAACAACAAGATGGTCCTCCCACAAGCCCTAAGAACCGTGGATCTGCAGGCCGAGCCGTAGTACTTGCCAATCAGACTGTCGGGCCATTCAAGAGTATTTTCCGATTAGGTAGTTGAAATGTGATCTGAACACACACTAGCCGTACACCCCAAATTTTGACAGGGTGGCCTTGCGTTGGAACCCACTGCCTCAGGCTTGCATCAACAAATGAATTTCTGGCTGTACAAGTATGTCCTGACAAAATGACTAAGAATACACCATTTGGCTGAGGGAAGTGCTTAACAGGAGAGGTGCTTGGCATATTGGCTAACCTCTGTTGGAGCATCACGCTTTGCAGAACTTTAATGTTGTGTTGCTGCTCTTGCCATTGGATCAGTTGTCTTGGCTGCTCCATTGACCTGAGTTTTACTCTCCTGAATTGCCCTGCGCATTGCGGGTCCAGATGAGCAATTATTCCCAACTGTTGCATGATGCAACGCTCTTGATGGGTGTCTCTAACTTAACAAACAGGTTTCATCTAAATTCAGAATCCTGAATCCAAATTATTCTCAATTTGACTGTATCTGCGCGGCTGAGGGCATAATCCAGAGTGATTGCAAGAGTCCTAGAAGCAGTGAGTTCTATTAAGACTCAACTCATGATGGCGCCCACACCAACGTCATTCCTCGTGTCACACAACATTCTATACTAACCAGCGCGTAATGCTTTGCAAGATAGAGCAGCTGTGGAGTGAAACTTAGGCACCACAAAACATCTGACATCAACTTTGCACGTAGAAATAAACACTTGACATTTACTCACAACCTCTTTTGCTCTCTCTCCTTCAGCTGGAGAAGATTGAGCGGTGTACAACATTCACGACCGCTGGCCTTGAAGCCGGCTTGACTACCATCAAGTCGTTGCAGTTTGTCACCCGCGAGCATGCGAGGTACAATTGACCATGGGCAAATACATCAGTTTCAAGGAGGACCCCTACACGGGACAAGGTTTGACCTTGGCTCTTGTTGATAGACATTGCATACGCTGGAATCAATGGGAACTGATATCAATAGAAGCTCAATGCGGAGGTCATTGTACCTTTGTGATGGATCTTGATCTTTGGCACTATCACGTTGTTGCCTTTGAATGGTCCGGAGAGCAAGCATCTAACAATGTAACCGGAACCAATTTCAAAAACAATCATGCGGGAGCCGTTGCACACCCCCTTGTTTGGGTAAAGGTTTTGCGTGATTACCATGGGCATTCCAACTTTCAGTGTGATGAGGTGCTCCGGCAGAGATGATATTGAGATTTTGTTCAAGCATTCTTCTGGAAGAATGTCCAAGCCTTCCGGGTCCGGAATATCTATTGATCTCAAGAGGGATGGCACTCCTGGAAGTTTTGCCGTTCCCAACGAATTGATTGCCCGAACGTCTTTGTTGAGCGGAGCAAGGATTGCACGCTCAAACAAATAATTGCCTTGTTCTTGAATTGACTTGGGCAATTGGGCTAGCATGTCACAGTAGACAAAATCAACGAGCAACACCCCACCCTCTGACTGTGTATTTGTTGACTTTAAGTTGATGTTTCTAAGTCTTGCTAGCCCAAAGTCTTCTGGTTGACCCTTGCCTTCACCTAACACTAAGAGTGAGCTTGCAAATTTGGCATTCCTCCAACCATCTAGACCCCTGAGCGAAGCTGCCAGTCGCATGTTTGTCGTGAGCGCGTGTTCACTTATCAATGTCCAAATTGCTAACAATTTTATGGTTGCGTGAGGGGTACTCATCAAATTTTACTACTGGCAACGTTTGGAGAAAGTCACCTGCAAACACAACAACTTTTCCTCCAAATGGCTTGCTTGATCCGCACAACTCCTTCAGAGTCAAATTAACTGCATTGATGGTGTCCATGTGAACTGTGACTACCTTGTCCCAAATCAGAAACCTCGCATCCCTCATTGTCTGGGCTAGCTGTGTGTTAGGCTCAATTGAGCAGTGAGATTGAGTGTTGCAGGGGATTGGTATTTTGAACGTAGAGTGTGCTGTGCGGCCACCCTTGAGCAGAAGAGAGGCAACGCCAGTCAAAGCAACAACCAAAAAGAGCATATTGTTATTGAAGGAATAGTTGATGAGAGCGTTCAGCAGGAAAGTTTTTCCGCTTCCTCCGGGGCCATCCAGATAGAACAGTTTGCCCTTTTCCGCAGCTAGAGCTCTTGTGACTTTGCCAAAGAAGGCTTTCTGCTCCGGGTTGAACAGCCTAACAGACCTCCAAAGCCTCTGCGCAATCACGACAGGGTCTTTGATTAGCCTGTCTCCTGGAAACATTTCTAGAAGTAGCATTTTGTCATCCAGTGTCCACTTGAATCCGCACCAATCAAGATTCAAACATAAGTCAGTAAGTATAAAGCTTAGTCTGAATAGCGCAAGAATTCTGCGTTCCTCATAGCTGAACATCCTGCTATTCCTGTTTTGACTGTCAACTCTAGACACATCATTCGTAAAATTTTCGAAATGCTCTTTGAATAGCGCTTTTGGGTTGGAAGGTGGCGTATGTATGCACATCATCCCAAATAATTGGCAAACAAAGAAGCCAGGACGTGTGAGTGATGCTTCCTTGAGAGTTTGGTTGTAAAGATAATCATTAACCAGTAAGCCGAGGTTGTTGCACGCATCTTGATACGTCTTGTGCATTGTATCATTGACAAGCTTGAGATCATCAAAGGAGTGGATATTTTTTCTGTGCAGCAGCAACACTCGGAGGTAGAAGCGTTTGCTGGCAAGGTACGAAACCGAAAATACCTGACCCACAGCCTCGTCCTTTGATTGTCTTGGGTGCCATTCCTTCTTTGACTTGTCCCACCAGAAATAAGTGGGCAAATCTTCATAAGCTAACATCCGAGCCCTTTGGTTATCCGCGCGGACAGCGTCATCGACGTTGAGCTTGAAGAAGCCGGTCAAGCTTGTCTTCTCCGCCCGTCCAGAGTCAACCTGGCAAACTGCACTCTCCTCCGTATTGAAGTAGACCATCTGTTCCTCTGAGTTGTGGAGCGCAAGTTGTGTCACAGAAGGAAATCTGCCTGAGAGTGGAAACTTAAATAATCTCCATGCCGCTATTAACAAGAAACATGTCAGGATAAAGCTTTGGAAGAATGTTAAATGTTACTAACCTTCTGGCAAGCTTACATACCGGGCATCAACATAAGCCTTTGTTTCATCCCAACCTTCAAGCTTCATGTATGATCTGTCATGGCCTTTGGTGATTTACTTATATAAGTACTTGATAGCTGTTGAATTCACTGGGACCTCAACATTTATGTGGCACTCAAATAGCAGGCTTAAGAACTTGTTGTATGGCACCACGTGCTGGTTGGTGAACCTCGACGTAAATTTTATGAACGCCTTTCCATCTTCTCGTCGCTTGTACGCCGGGTAAGCACCGTCTACAACCACAGTTTGTGGAGTGTACGGCTTAGGGAATCCCAACTTACAGATTGATCCATTCCAACATGGCTTTGTTTCGCAAGGACCATGAATGTTGAACTCGGTGATCAAGTTGTATAAAGCAGGAGATGTTTCTGGGTCTGGGAGTTCTGCGGAGACCAGAAGATCTATCTTCTCAGGTGTATTTGGCCAATCCTTCTCATCAAGGGTTATCATTAAATGCATATGAGGCAAACCCCTCTTCTGAAATTCGATGGTGTAGACGTATGCAATGACGGTTCCCAGCCGCCTCATCTTTGTGAGTTGAAATAGCAAGTGTTGGGCCTTCAAGTAGAAAATTCTGGCCGTCACCGTTGGATGGTTGTACGCCTTATCACCCGGTGGTATTTCTGAGCGGATTTTGGGCCATTCTGGATTGGCGGTCATTGTTATGAAGAGCAATGGTGGACCGTATTTTTTGAAAATTGCCATTGAGTCTTGGTACAACTGACTCATTGCGCGAGGGCCACCGATGAAGGTTGATGGGAGGATGACACGGCGACCCATCGTAGGTGCCTTGTTTTCAATTGATTTGACAAGTTTTTGGTACTGCTGTGCCTTCATTTTTTGTCTGGTTCAGTTTGATGAATTGCAGGCGCGACCTCTCCACAACAACCCAAGCGTCAATGATAAATTCTTGTAATAGCGAGCGTCCAGCAAGTATGGGACTGAACGTAGGCCGCTTGAAGAGGAGGTAAGCATACCACTCCAAGGAACACACCTTCCGACCTTGTGCTGAACCAGCATAGAAGAATCACCCCGGACACCCGATGGACAAAATACTTGACATCAGCAATTGCAGAAAGAAACTTGTCAAGAGTTAACAATTGGCTTACATTGGCGAGTCCATGCTGTGTATAGATTGTCCCACTGTTGAGAGCCAAATGGAAAGAAAATCAGATATCGGAGGGCAAAGTCACTCGAGTGGTTGTCCAAGATTAGTTCAAGGTCTCCCTCCGTACAATGCAGCGCAATCTGGCAATCTCCTGTGGGATTGCCTTTACCCTGGACCAAGACTGCAACCTCATCAAGTGTGGGCTCGTTATACCTCTTTGGGTCAGAACCGGGCTTTGAAACGCCCTGAAGGGCAATTGTGAACGCGTCAGACTCCTTGAGGACCTTAACGACCAGTTTTGTAAATTCTTGCGTAGGGATTATATCTGTACATCAATTGCATTAAGCGCCTTTCAGTAACAATTGACATTTTTGATGCGTAGCCTGTGTTCCCACCAATCCCTTGTGCTTTCTTGATCCTATGTTTTGCTTTGGTTGTTCCTCCACTCCCTACGACATAAATTTGTGAGAAACCAGGATCAAGGGGATTTCCGGGCTTGATGCTTGAAACAAGATGGCTAAGACCGCCGGAGATCCAGAAGATGTTGACTCCCTTTGGTCCCTTGACTGAACAGTCAATGTTGGCGCCGAGAGACGTAAAGCTGAGCGAATTATTGTACATCTGCGTGAGGAGCTAGAAGTTCTTTCATTCTGAAAGCCCGCTCCTCAATCAGTTATCCATCATACCTACCAGTGAGGTTGATCATGCTCACCGTCCGATGTACCTGTGAGGAGATCTTTGAGGTAAGGTAGATATTCCCATGCGTTGACCGCAGCTGACGGAAGGGTAACCTTATCCTTTTGACAGCACTGCGTAAACAAAGGCTTTGGCCTTGCCTTTTTGTCTTCAGTTGCCTCTTCAATCCAATGGAATGCACCACACAACGCACAGCTGATGTTGCAGCTACCAAGCCTGTCAGGGATTGTCCAGTTGACGCTTGCCTTTATCTTCTTCTCTGTATTCTCCCACTTGGCGGAGACTACTTTGCACATTTTGTTGACCATTCTCCTGGCAAAATTTAATTTCATGAATTATCAGCCCGGCTGTACTCTGGCTACTTGTGCTTGCTTTGTTGTTCAGCTTTCATGCTTACCGGAGGCCTCTTCTTGTCTTGTGACAAAGGAATTGACTTTAGAAACCTGCTCTGCCGGTCCTCTGCCAGTGATCTAGCTGGAGGCAGAAAGCTTTCCAGTCAGCTCGCTTAACACATGGGATTGGTTGGGGCTGAATTTGCCTTCACAGTTGTTCTTCTTTCCTTCACCCAGCTCACTGTTCAGATTCAATGATGATGCGGCTTACACTTTAGCAAAGTATCTGGATGAGTAGTATACCCCAAGTTAGTTCCCTTTTGCCTGCAGTGGTTATCAGCTCGTTGACTTGACCGGTCTACTCACAAGTTTATTCTTGCTGTCTGAACGCAACGGCAAGTCTCAAGGAGAAAGAAGCAGTTGGCTGAATGTTGTTAATGCCTGGAAGTTGAGGAGTTTGTATCTGCTTAATTGGTACATAAGTCTTGGGCTCAGTGGGCCTCAAGGTTATATATTTGAGTTGCTAGTTGTTCCTTTGACATGCAAGCTGGGCACCCTAGCTTAAAAGCAAATTGGTCCAATTCAAGCCGTTGGAAAAGCATCTGCAGCCTGGGTCTTAAGTAGTCTTTACCTGTTGCTAGGACAAGGTCAAGGCGCCTCTTTCAATTTAACTGAGCGCCAGGTTACGACCTGATCAGTTGACTGCGCGGCACTTTGTACGCGACATACATTAACCTTTGCGGTCAGGCACCAGTCTGTGTCAGCGCAACTTTGGCCCGCTTTGGACGCCTTCAGACTAGGTTGATGCTCCACAGAATTGAAACTGGACCCGTAGCCAATGACATAACATGCGTCCTTAAGTTCCACAAAACTCCCTGAAGGTTGAACATGTGATGCAAGGCCTGCCAGGCCCGCCTAACCTCTCTTTCCAAATCACCAGATCGGTCCAGTAGCAAGAGAGTGACCTCTAAACGAGCCCACTGCTTTAACATTCCTCATCTAAGGTTGGATAAAATCTTTGAGGCACAAGAATTAATGCAACGCTTGCCAGAACTCATCTGTGGAAATGAGTAACGCTATATTTGTGAGAAAGAGATGCGCGTGTGTCAGCCTACGTGATGCCAAGAACAAAGTTCTTCTAGCTACACGTGGTGCAAAGATATGAAAAGGTGGTTTCACGCGTGGGTCTCACGGTGAAATGGGGTAAAGTAGAAAAAAGAGATAGAAATATAACAAAAAGCAAAAGCTTATTATCAAAGAGGGGCCTGATTTACAGGGGTGTTTATGGTGCCCTCTATGAATTAGATCCTGAAATATCAGGGGTACTCTAATTATCTGGTCCTTTGACAAGGAGTACACCCAGAAATGACAAAGAAAGAAGTGCTACAGGGCATTTTACTCACTAATGCCAAAATCCACGCAGAGGGGTCTTCTTCAAGCTTGGCAAGGATCTTGAGGCGTCAAAAGTAGTCAAGAACTGATTGGAAAGCTGGGGATTTGTTGTGGTAATTGTTGGTTGAGGTGATGATCCAATATAACAGTTATAACAAGGCTAATAACTAGTGTAAAGGCTGGTTGATTGCGTTGGTATATGCTGGTATGATAAAAGATGATGGGGATCATCAAAAGTGGGCAAACAAAGCTCTTTAAATATCAATTTTGGGCCACTGTGTGCGTGGTAATTTGCCTCAATTGCAGGTGTGGCCCATTTCAAACCAAACCAGGCCATTGTTACGCTAGTTTGGACCAAAAGGGCAAGCCACAGCTGCTTATGGGTGAATACACAAGGTTATGATGAGTTTGTCGACGCCAAATAACCATGTAGACCATCCTGGTTCAATACTACTGGCTTGGTTTAGTCAACAGTAGCATTGAAGGAGTGGTTACGCCTGAAAAGGGCCACAAATATTGAGACTGGGCCACGCTACAGGTGTTACACATGTTTAATTAAGGTTTTAAAAGCGGAAACCTTGTTTATATATATGATGCAAGGTTCCTGAAACCTAGTTACATACATGCTGCCTTAGTAACATGTATTTGTGTAGTTCTTGCGGGGTTTTTAGTGAATTGGGCCAACTTGTGTAACCAGTGCGCGGGGTTGGAACATTAAACCCCATTTGGGCCTAACTCGGCCGTTTCACACAACACCTCAAAATGACGTCCATTTTTGGTCATTTCCCAGTTGGTATCATAATAGTCAACCAACATGTTACGCATAGATGCCGTGCAATCCTATAGGTGGGGGAAATGGGTAAAGGGTGAAGGAGTGAGAATTAGGGGGTACCATGAGTGGGATACCCTAGGTTATTTGCATGTAGATTAAGAATCTGCCATAATATTCTAAGTTTTCTTTAAGGTTTAAGAGTTATGTTAATATTTTGTGTAAAACATGATTTTGACAGGGTATTTCAATGTTTATTCTTATTTTGTACTTAGACATAACAAAACCATAATGCATTACAAAGTGAGAGAAATTCCTAAACATGTAATAATGTCTCTAACTTTGGTAATAGAATTTATTTTCTAATTTTCAATGTTTTTATTATGATTTTATCTTTGCATGTACTCTTTTTTAGATTGTCTCTGAAGAGTAGCAAGCTGACATGTAGAGTGTAAGACGCTAGCAGCGAGGAGGCAGATTCAACAAGTGGAGCCTAAACATCTTCTTGACAATTCTGATTCGTCCTGACCTGCGACCACTTCTGGGTGCCAAGCAAGGCTTTGTTAGGGAAGGAGGTGGATCCAGTCAGTTTCTGCCTCAAGGTCATCCTGAATGCAATTGGCGTAAACTGACCATTTCAAAGCTGTCTGTTTAAATTTCAATGGACACCATTAAGGTACGGTGTTTGCTCCATATTTCCTTCACCGTTCCCGCAAGCGCTCTCTTCACTTTGTGCAGAAACCACGGAGGCCGTCACAGCTTGCTCAAAATGTTGCCGGTCCTTTGGCGGAGAGCGAAAACTTGAGCAAAGATAAGCTTTCTAACAAGACCGTTGGGAGGCAACGGTGACCAGATCAACCGGTCTCTGTCTTGTAATATTACCACGTTGTCTCATTCCGCCCGTACAGTTGGCGTCTGCCTTCTCTCAAGAAGGACGGATGTGACGGAGCGGGTGCTCTTGTGCCAAAAATCTCCGCCCAAATTGCTACCAAAGGTTTGCCATAAATGCTGGCAAAGCAGGGGCCAGTCCCTTCTGCTTCCAAGCTGTTAATAAAAGTAGCGTTGTGCAGCTCGTTCAACCCTCAAGCAAGCCCTCTCTGCTTTCACCCAATTCAAGACGTGGTGGCCGTCCAATTCTGGTGGATTTGATTGTTTGGCCTGTACTTCTGCTTGATGGAAATCTTGGAAGTATCAGCTGGTCAGCACACTTTGGTCCAGGCCTTCCGCGAGTGCTATCCCTGTGAGAAGACTTACAATGCGAGGTCAAATCTAAATTGAGGGCTTCTGTCCCACCCTCATCCCTTGGCTGCTCCCGGTGATCATCTTCACAAGTAAAGCTCCCTCTGGGGGTTTTGAATTGCCTGTGCCTGCCATTGTGGGTTCCAGCTCCCGACGTATGATGTGGGCAAGTTGAGAGGAAGAGAAGAAGCGGATGCTAAATTTTGCTTGCAACTTGATGCTTCCATTGAACTATGTTCAACGGCCTCCACATCAGCCTTTACTGGCCACGCTGGGTGGCAATTTGGGCACAGACAAGCTGTTGGTTTGTGAGTTCAATGGTCATGAGTCATTGTGGACCAGTCATGCTCATGGTTCTGAAAAGCCTCAACCAGTTGAGCATGACGTGGTCTGATGCGTGGACTTTAACCTGCCTACATTTAAGATTGAGGCATGTCTACAATAGTTCCACGTCATGTGCGCCTGAAGGCCCAAAATGAGGAGCTTTCTGCCTTGGTGTTTAGTGGCAAGTTTTTGGAATTGATGCATGCTTTTGAGTTCACATCAGTTGACTGAAGGATAATGCGTAAGACGGGCCAAACGTGTGGTTTAATGTCACCCATCTTCATTTTGGGTAGAATTACCTGGTTTGTGTTAGTTTGGTGAAGCCAAATGTCAAAAGGGAAGTCATACGGCTAGAATTGCCGGGAGGAAGTGTCAAGGATAACGGTGCAGAGGTTCACAGAACCGACAGAGCAGCGTCTGGAAGCCAAAGCTTGACAATAGGTTTGTAGCTTGTCAGCAAGAGCCAATGCCTCATAACTTTTGCATACATATCTCGCAAAGCGAGTTAAGAAAAAGCAACAGTGGGCAGATACGTTCTCCAAATGGAGAACTATGCCTGTAACGTAATATTTTACGTTACATTATCTGCTAGTTACAGATATCTTTATTTTAGTTACAATACCTTTTTCACCAAGGACTTCTATTCTAGTTACGTTCCCAAGTATTTTATGCAAAACCAGGTTACGTTACTTTTTTACCAAATTTGGATAACTTTTGTGTAACTTGACATGTAACTTAGCAGGTGAAACTTTGACCAGTGACTGTTTTGACAATATGAGCAAGATACTGTGCTCACTTTGTCCAATCAACTGTTTGCCAAGTTTTGTTTCCCCATATAGCCAGTTCAAAAGTTAACCAGAGTGGGGATTGAACCCACAACCTCAACCTTGCACTGCACAGGTAAGGGAGTCTTTAACCATTAATCTAGATTCACTTTGCATTCAACAAAACTTTAATTTAGTTACGTTACAAAAACACCACAAGTGGATAACTAAAAACAAGTTAAGTTATCCAATAACCCTGCTGTAACGTAAAGTAATGTATCTGCCCACTGTTGGAAAAAGTGATAGCTTGAAAAGAATAACGTCCTGTAAGAAGTGGTACATTGAACAAGTAGAGGCGCTAATTTTAACATGAACAGGAAGAATTATTTACAAAAAAATTGCTGTGGATGGTGGAGTTGATGGCAAATGGTTAACAATCAGAAGAAGCCGCTTGGGACAAAGTTGCAAGGCCTGAAACAGGAAGAGCAATGAGGTCATATACTTAACACCCGTGACTATTCACGTTGCATCTTCTTTGCAGCGGCAATTAAGTCCTCTTTACGAGGTCGTCCCCTCTTAGCTGGAGGAGGGGTTACCGGAGTTGGCGGCGATTCTTCCCCGTTGCCTCCATACTTGACAGATGAACTTTCATCTTCAGACTCTGGCTGCATGGCCTTAGCCTTTCCCTTTCCCCTTGTGCTCGCCTTTGCCGCATTGCCGGCCGCGGCCTTGAATGGCGTCTTTTGAGCTTTCGGGACCAGAGCCAGCATGACATCGTCCAATTTACTGCTAAATTTGACGCTGAAATAGCTTTGTCAGCTTTTGCCGACAGGATTAGAGATGAACAATACCTGCTCACAAGTTGCGGCCAGTTTGTGGGCTTGGTGTTGCCCCCGAAACTGATGCCGCCAGACTCCTGGATGTCTTGTGGCCGGATGTCACACTAACTGACGAGACCTGAGGGTTGATCAATCAGCATATGAAAATTCCATGTTGAAAGGGTTAATTCACTTACCAAGACAATGGGTACATTGATTTCACAATTGAAATCAATCAATGATCCGACTATCTGAACCTCCCTTCCCACTTGGAAGAGAGTATGAGTTTTGACAAGATTTTTAGTGCCAGGGACAATGTATTTGGCTGAAAATCATCTATGAATTTGATTCTAAGGTGGGAATCAGCATTCACAATGTCCCAAATAGGATAGATGAACTTACAACCGCATCCCAGTCATTATGAGCAACTGTGACCTCAAGACAAAGAGATTGCTCAGGCTTGTGACTGATAACTTCCCCGCGGTGAGTAACATGCCCCAAACCAATGACATTGGTCTTGTTAATCATATTGGGTTGTGGGCTTGCTGAGTCAATCACCCAAGATACAGATGTGTTGCCATAGGTGATGATGGGTGGTGATCTGTCGGCCGAGGCTATCATCCGGCCACTCAAGCAGTAAGTTGATCCTTCTTTGAGCTTGTTGTTGAGGGCGGTGTTTGTGCGGAGCTGAACCTTGTAGTCATTTTCACTACAAACATTTGCAACTCTGCCCAGAAAGAAAATGTAAAATTGGGATGGGCAAAACATAGACCCAATTTTACAGAAAATGGTCAGAAGTGAAAAATAAGCTTTACTGAGCATGCTCAGCAATTTTTTTTTTTTTTAGAAACTGAGCAGAAATGATTTTTATTCATTATGGCAACTTTGGGGGATTTTGCTGAGCATGCTCAGTTTTGCTCAATTTTTATTACTGAGCCATTTTGTTGAAAAAAGTTAACATTTTGCTTAACCCAAACAGTAGTTTTTTCTTTAGGTGAAATTACAAATGTTTGTAGTGTTTTGCCTGTGCCTGCTGGACCACTGCATTGAACATACAATGGTGTTTCCAGAACACCATACATATTTCCTTGCGGTGCGGAGGAGACGGACTGCAAGGTTGAGTCAGCATTGAATTCAGGATTGGAAGCTGAATTCTTACCTGTGCTAACGATTGGAACAGTCTGTTCACGAGCATGGGATGGTTGGGGTTGCGGACGACAGCCATTGCTTGAGCTAGAGGGTGTGGTAAGTGTTTACGTTATTGGAGCGGAGTGTAGAGCTTGCGTGGGAAGTGAGCAGTTTGACTTGCGACAAACAATCTGTGTGGACCGGTCGTTGATGGATAAGAGCCAAATAGGGTGAGCTTGAGTAGTGGTTGCGGTGGACACATAAGTTGAAGGTTCCGCAGCAGGAAGCAGAAAAGTGTGGCTAAGAAGAAAACGTAAGAGTGGTGGTAATTCAGAGCGAAATGGACAAGAAAGAATATGCAAGGGGGATGAACGGAAGAAGATGATGTGGATTGAAAGAACAAACCGGACGGCCCCTTTTGAAGGAAATGGGCGCTACATGGAAGGTTGCAACTGGAGGTCTGAACGTGTCGTCTTGGCTCGTGGCCAACTGGCACCAGTTTAAAATTGGTCGCACCTGGCCTGGTCAAGTTGACAGGCTGATGGGTGAAATTGTGGCTTGTCAGGCACGGTTGTCGAGAGGGGTTGGCCTGGCTGAAGATGACACAAGGGAGTGGCGCTGCCCGATTCAGAAGGCAAAACTGTTGTGAGATCAATGGTTGATGTGTATAGGTGGATGTTCTGTGCCTTGCCCTTGTAGAACAGACGTAGGTATAGTGACCTGGTGATGGCAAGGGGTCATGGCCACGCTGGCTGAGATGATCCAAGAACAGGGAACAACGTGAGGTGCAACAATGATGAATATGTAACTGAGGTCACATGTAAAGGAAAAAGTGAGCCTACGTTGGACCCTGAGCAAGCGTAAAATGGGTGGGGGCTGAACTTGCACCAGATGAAGCAAGAACTGTTGCTGCAACAAGGGATAGCTTGTTGACCAAGGTGCCATGTAGTGGGCTAGGCATTCATTGTTGGATGGTGAGGTATTGATTTTGTTTAAAAGACGTGGGATAATCACTGAATTTAGGCTAGGCCGCCCCCATCATCCGTAGCTTGAGCACGGAGGGAGCGGTCTCAGGTGACCCCCCGTTGAGTCTTTGGCTCACGGGGCCCAATCCAAACCCGTCGGATTTCTGAAATGCATCCCCCGGATGAAATTTGAAAAGGCCTAGGCCAAACTCACAATCCCAATTTTGGTGAAAGTGTGCCTTTAATAAAATGGGATTCAAGGTTTTTATTAATGAAACCTTGTAAATAAACCACGTAGATTCTTCCTGTACCCTAGTTACACCTGTACACGTGTGGTAATAGGGGATTAGCTATTTCCACGCATTTGGCCAATTTCCAATTGGATTATATAATCCACACGCGGGGTTCGAGGTTTAAACCCCATTTGGGTCTATCTCCCAGACTATACACAACACCTCATTTTTACGTCCATTTCTGGACATTTCACATACAGTATGCATATATCAGACATACATACGTGTGTAATGTCTGTGTGACATGTGTATGTGGCCAATTCTTACAGGTACTTGGTTCAAGGTGAAGGAGTAGGATTTTGGGGGTACTTCCAGTGAAGGACCCTACATTAATTTGCATGAGGATTCAGAATATGACATAATATTCTAAGTTATCCTCAGGTTTAGTTGTTATTCATACTTCTTTTTAAAAAGTAGTTATTCATTTCAGTTCTAACTTATTTTTATTGGTCTAGAAGTTAAAAGATGACTCCTCCTGCTCAAACTAGAAGTCACTCCAGATTCCATCCACAAGGGAGAGTCTACGCCAAGTAACAGCTAAGTAATTTGGTGGGCACACCAAACTGACACCACATGCAAATGCTGGGCGCTTTTTGATAAGCATCCTCTGGTGACATGAGCTGGCACGCGGGCCGCGACCGAGCGCAACGTCCAAGAGTGGTCAATGACCACCGAGCGATGTTGAACTCAGTCGCGCGCATGTGACAGGTGAAAGTCACCGGAGGACGCTTATGCATAAGTGCCTGCACTGCCAGCAATGCTGGCTTGGATGGTCGCATCCAAGTTTATATCGGATGCGACCATCCGATTCA
The DNA here is from genome assembly GCA_002873125.1 of Puccinia coronata f. sp. avenae. Taxonomy (NCBI): domain Eukaryota; kingdom Fungi; phylum Basidiomycota; class Pucciniomycetes; order Pucciniales; family Pucciniaceae; genus Puccinia; species Puccinia coronata. Next base: position 64,823 of record PGCI01000294.1, on the reverse strand, counting down.
AACTCGGGCGCCGGGCCACCGAGTGAATCAAGAACCGATTCAAACTCGGTGGCCAAACGTCAGGGCCACCAAGTTTGAATCGGTCAACGATTCACTCGGTGGCCCGGCGCCCGAGTTTGAATCGGATGGTCGCATCCGATATAAACTCGGATGCGACCATCCGAGCCAGCTTTTCTGGCAGTGCTGCCGTTTGCATGTGGTGTGACCTGCTCCACCACTTTTAGAATTAGTGGACCACAATTGATATATATACCCTCCAGTTGAGGTTGCGGGTTCAATTTGCAATAGAGGTAAAAACACAACTTGGTTTACTTTGTCAGGTTGACTTTGTCATAGTAGCAAGCTGACAAAAAAAAAGTTTACTAGTTATTATTCTTACTTTTATGTGTTACTATGGCTATACTTATGATTATTCCTTATTATTATAGTTATTTCATGTCTATTTGTTATCAATTCTTAGCATATGTACTATTTTCAGGGTTTTTACATATGGTGATAATGTTGTTTTTATTTTTCATGTATTTTCATTAATTTCTATATTACTAATGTTGCTTTGTCAGGTTGTCTCTGACTCAGTAGCAAGCTGACACATAGTCAGGGGCTTGTTGACGGCATTCTAGTTTGTAATCGCTGGAACCTGCCAATAATGAGCAGATATGAAGAAATGTCATAGGATGGCAACGTGAAACACGTTGTCAGCATTGGCGTGTAGACAGCCAGAGCGCAAGGATGCATAGTTCTGTCATTGGAAAGGTGGCAGGTTATTGGCACCGGCATCAGGGGTTTGGTTTGGCAACTGTGTTGATTGCTGAGCATTGTATTTTGTGTTTTGTGTTTTGTTTTCTGGTACGGGCTATCTACAATGAGTTGGAGGTTGGAAATTGGTCCTTGGCTCCAAAGAGGGATTTGAAGACACAGCCTACAGCAAAAGCAAGAGCAGGATTGGGTCTGTGGCTTTTCTGTGTGAATGTGTTGGCGGTTGTTCCGCGGCACAGCCGCAAGCTCCCTAGTACATATATATGCATAACCCTAACCTCCTAAACCTAACCCCCTAAACCTAAAAGCAGGCAGGGGGGTTTTGTTTGTACCCCCCCTAGATTCTATCAGGTGGCCCTGAACCTAAACCTAACCTAACCTTAACTAACCTTAACCTCCTAAATTAACCTCTAAATCCCTTAACCTAACCCCCCCTAACGGGTTTTTTTAGCCCTTTCCGTCCCAGCGCTTTTAATGAAGCTTTGATAAATTGCTATAAAACCTAGAAACCAGAGACTAAAGAAAACATACATGAATAAGAATGAAGGAAAGAAATAAGAAAGAAAGAATAAGAATAGCATACCCTAGATGACTCTCAAGAGTGTAGAGAGACAACTTTAAGAAAGGAGACAAAACAAGAACACACAGGACACAGGACTGAGAAGGGAGTTGATGTTAGTAAGAAGTCAATAGAGAACTTAAGGAAAAAGAAGGAAAAATGAAAAATGAGATTTAGCCGGATAGAGGGATTGCTTGATGACAATTCTCACCAAGTCAGGTGAGGACAAGACCTCCAAGGATATTGAGCAAGGTCGTAAGATAAGGAAGAAGGATGGATGATGGAAGAAGGAAGGGGTTGATCGAGCAAGGTCAAACAGTGGTGGAAGAATAGAAGGGGATGATTGAGCAAGGTCAAACAATGATGGATGAGATAAGGGGTTGATTGAGCGAGGTTGAACAGATGATTTTTGGAGTGAGCGGAGTGAGGATCCGGAGCAGAAGATTTTGGAGAAAAGAGTGAGAGTGATTTGGGTGGAGAGATGAAGATCATGAGATTAGGTTTCTGATTAGGTTTGACCTGATTTCACCAAGTGTTCACAGGTTTGAGTTGGTAGCGTTTAGGTTGAGTTTCAACAGCTTTCAGTTCTGTCAGCCCTGCGCTGGAATCGGGTCCAAGCCAATGATAAATCCTGATTTATCATTGGCTTGCAGCCAAAGAATTTGAGTGACACAGGTGCTTGTAAAAGATGTCCTTGTAAAAACCACCCTGTAAAATTCCATCTCAGCTTCAAATAGTTGAGATTCACAACCTATTTTTTTACCAAGTCATGCCTTGTAAAAAAAGGACCTTGTAAATTTATACTTTCAGCCAAAAATGTGTAATTTTACAACCTGAAATTAACAAGTCCTTGTAAATGGAAAAACATAACAATGTAAAATTCAATGCCACACTCATTTTGTCAGGGTTGGTGATGCCAAGGGCTGCAACCTTCTAGCTACACCACCTGCAAGAAATAAGATAATATCCCAAATGATGGGAAAATATGATTTGAGAGGTTTTGGGAGAAGTTTATTGGAACCTTGACGGCGGTGAAGTGATAATAAAAATAAGGAGAAAGGGTGGAATATGAGAATATTCCAGAAGGGCCTGCAAGCAGGGGTTTTTATGGTGCCCTCTATTATCAGGACCTGAGCTAACAGGGTGGTTTTGACTGGTAACCTGATCATCTGGGGCCTGCAAGCAGGGGTTTTTATGGTGCCCAGGATATAAAGGATAAGGAGGAATTAGTAACAAGAAAGGTAATCACTATTTCTTGTTACAGAATTCCTCCAAGGATGAGCAACAGGACCAAAAGGGGTGATTATTGATGATTATGGTGATGATGCTGACAGAGAAAGAGAGCTAATAAGTTTCTGGAATGGGTCACAAGATTGGACACAGGATAATACTGTTGGACAATGTGTAGTGGGAATATTCCAAAGGTGATAGAAAGCTGGGGAATCCTCTATGGGGGGAACCAGAGGTGTTTACATATTGATCAAGGACTCTGGGGACGAAATCAAAGAGCCTGTTATTTGCAGGGAACAGATCTTTGGATCAAATGATCAACAGATGGGATCAGAAGTTGATCTTCCTGGGTTTAATCAGTAGAAGATGCATGTGAGATGCGGATCTTTTGAGATCTGTGGTTGTATTACTTGTTCTCAGGCTTAATGTATCATTTATTGACAAGTATATTTTTGTCTATGAGACCTGTTACATATGTGATATGTCTCATTTGTCATATGTAACAGGTTTCTAGTAATTTATCTATTTTTCCTACAAGTTATCTTTGTTGTGTTGTATAAGGAATATAAGGAGCCATATTTAAGGTTCACTTGGCTGAGGGACCCTAGGTTATTTTCTATGTAGAATTCAGTTTTGACATAATATTCAAGGTTTTGTCATTGATTTGTCTTATATCTGTATTTTTTTATATGTTTTGTTACTTTTGTTACTATGTTGGCTTGTCTCTTACATAGTAGCAAGCTGACACATTTATTTTAAAATTTACTCTGTTTTTTTTTACAAAGGAATTTTTTTTACTCAAGTGAAGTTGCTTTTTCATCTCAAAAAACATAATTCTGTACTATCTCTTTGCTGATTTTGATCAAATTTAAGAAGAAAAAACAAATTTGGACACTTTGTAAAGCACACCTTGTAAAATTAAATGTAACACCTTCAAATTTCAAGTTTTACACAGTGGCACATTTACAAGGAATTTCCTTAGAATAAAAAAATTTCTTTGTAGATAAAACTCTTTTTCCATTTCAAAACACCCTGGCATTTTATCAAACTTAGATGTCCTTTTTCCAGGCAATGATTTTTTAAAGAAAATAAAAACACCTTGCAAATAAAATACCAGGTAAATTTCAACATACATGCAGCTTGAGAAAAAAATTTACAGGGTCATGTTTTCTCATTTACAGGGCCTTGTTAATTTCAGGTTGTAAAATTACACATTTTTACCTGGACATATAATTTTGCAAGGTCTGGTTTTTACAAAGTATCACTTTGTAAAAAAATAGGTTGTAAAAAACAAGAATCTGAAGCTGAGATGGATTTTTACAGGGTGTTTTTTACAAGGCCATCTTTTACAAAGTGGCAATTTTGGCCAACACCTTGTAAAATGACACATCACCCATAGTTGTCAGCTTGCTACTACGTCAGAGACAACCTGACAAAAGTAACATAAAAAGAGACATTATTACCACAGTATTAAGACCCATTAATATGACTAATAATGTATAAAAAACTTAGTTTACTTATTCTAAAAACTTAGCAAGTCCTAACACCATAAAAATAAGTAATAAACTAAAATAAAAAACTACTTTTTACAAAAAAACTGAATAACTTCTAAACCTTGAGGATAACTTAGAATATTATATCATATTCTGAATCCTCATGCAAATTAATGTAGGGTCCCTCACTGGAAGTACCCCTGAATTCCTACTCCTTCACCTTGAACCAATTACCCGTAAGAATTGGCCACACTTATGTGTCACAGATGACATTACACACGCATGTACTTGTTATATATACATACCATATGTGAAATGACCAATTATGGACTTATAATTGAGGTGTTGTGTATAGTTTAGGAGTTAGGCCCAATTGGGGTTTAATCCTCCAACCCCGCGCGTGGATTATATAATCCAATTGGAAATTGGCCAAATGCGTGGAAATAGCTAATCCCCTAGTTACCACACGTGTACAGGTGTAACTAGGGTACTAGTAGATTCTACGTGGTTTATTTACAAGGTTTCATTAATAAAAACCTTGAATACATAAGAGTAACATAGCCAGCGTGGCCTTTGATGATTGGCCATAGCCATTTGTGGCCCATTTGCGTCATTTGTGGCCCATTTCAGATACAAATACACGTCAGTGTTGCTATGTACCTTAGTTACAATGACCAAATAGGTTATTAAGGTCATTATAAACACTTGTGACGCTGAAATAATGATCAGCAGTGCCATTGGGATGAGCCTTGTTAGTGCCAATCTCCCAAATTGGCCACATTGCGCTGAAAACCAGTTACTACACGCACACAGGCAGAAAGGTCCTCCACTATGAGTGAAATTAGTATATATAGAGCCCTCTTTCCACGCCAAAAGTTGTTCATCATCATCAATTATTATTACAGTCAATCAGTTACGCCGTGTCCTGTCCTTATTTCAGTTACTCTGCCCTGTTTGCCTGTTTTATCTTTGGTGCCCTTATTAAAACAACCATCCTACGTGTCCAGCTCCTGCGCAGAAACCATCCAATCTACCCAGCAGCTCTACTTCACCCCCTACGTGGCTTTTTGGCTTAAAAGAAGCAATAGTGAGTACTTCTTTTATCCTTCTGTCCCCATTCTGGTTCCTTAATTGGAAAAGCACTTTGGTACCACCTTCTGTTACGCAGAAACCCATTGTTTGCTTAATCAGATACCACCCTGCTTAGCAGATCTCTGATTTAGAGGGCACCTACAAACACCCCTGCGCCAGCAGGCCCCTCTATAAAAAAGAATTATATTCTTTTTTTATTTCTTTCTTTACTACTTTTCTACGTGAAAATACCCCACTCTACCCATCATTTGCACTCTTATCACCTTGTGTAGCTAAAAGGTACTAGTCCTTGGCATCACAGAGGCTGACAATTGGGGGTCTGGCCGGGAAATTACCAATATTCACTCGTGGTAATTGACTCCTGGTACTTATTCTTTCTACTTTTGCTTTTCACTCACGCAAAAAATTACCAAACCAACTAAAAATCATTTATAAAATAAATCCACTAAAAAATATCCTTCTACTTTATTTTTTACGCATTCTTTTAGTGAACCAATACACTAAAACTCTCATTTCCACGCCTGAATTTGTTCATCCACCTTTTGACCAAATTGCCCACTTTGAATTAATCAAACATTATCTTAAAGTCCTCAGATTGCGCAAAGAAGAGGAAATAGCTAACTATCAACCTTCTGATTGGGAAAAACTTACGCCTACAGAACAGTTTCAACTAGCTCTTTTCCACTCTCACCAACGTGCTCAAAAGGACACTGAACTTCTCATTAAACTCAACGCCATCAACAGAAGAAACCAAGAGAACAAGAGGCGTGCAGATTTTCAAAGAACTTTGGAATATAAACAGCAGTTTTACAATAGTCAGTTTAATTCCTTTTTATCTCTAATAAAATTATTAAAATCACCAAAAATACTTATTCTTACGCTTGAATATCATCCAGTGTCTTCCACTACTACTCCCAGCTCTTCCAACTCTTCTACTACGGCCCCAGATACCTCTGTGGCCAATTCTATTACTCCACTTACGGCTCCACCAACCAGTAAGTTTATTAATTACGCCTACTTAATATTTTTGTGGCCCTTTTCACTAATATGTCCCGTGAAAATAGTCCTGTCAGGAAGTCTACCAGGGCTCACAAGCCTGATCTCCACGGCCCCTTACCCCCGGCCACTAGGCAACCTAGAGCCAGAGAAGTTGCCCCAGAACTTGGCATTCAAGAAGAAAGCCCCCAGTCACCCCAATCCTCAGGCCATGGACGTGGACGTGGAACCAACCCCTTCCACCTCCTTGGCCAGTATCCAGAAACCCCAGACGGAGGAAGAGGACCTGGAAATCCAGGTGATAGGTATGTCCAAGGAGGACAAAATAGCCAGATTGGTCAAGATACACGTGGCCAACCATCAGAAATTTGTGGAAGCCCAGAAATCCAAGGCCAACCAGGAGATGATGCTGAATCTTTTAGGACTAGCCCAGAAGAGTCAGAAAGAGCTACAGAAACTTATCTCCAAAAAAGAAGTGGAGGAATACACGAAGGGATGGAACCCTTGGGAGGAAAAGAGAGTATTGTTTCCCCACACAGCCAACAAGAACAAGGGAAAGAATATGAGCAGTCTTTCTATGAGCAACCGTCATTACAACAATCCTCAGAAGTGGAAGAAATTGGCCAACATCAGCAGCGCCATAACCAGCTTTTACAACAGCTTAGATTAGGTTTTTCTGTCCTAGATAATTCTCTTACAATTGCGCATAATAATATTCTTTTGTTAGATAAAAATGCTAAAACACGCCACAAAACTGTTTTAGAATTTTTAAATAAGGCTCCTCCTCCGCCTGAATCTTTAGAGAATTATATGTCTAGCTCTTCTCTCATTTTAAATCAATTGTCTAAATTTCTCAACTCACCTAAGTCTGTCTTTACGCATAATGAATCTGATTTTTACGCCAAAAATTGTGAGCCAAAGCTTCCTAATGTGCCCAAAAAATTAGAAGAACTTGAAGAAGAACATTCCAAGAATTCTAATGATGATTTGGCGGATAAGATCAACAGATTAGAAGACATGTTCCATGCTAATACTGAGCATATAATTAATAGAATTAATAAAAATGCTATTAGCACTTTACACGCCCAAAATGTGAAATTAGAACTTGAACAAATGGATTTAAAAAGAATGATGGTTGAATTACAAGCTCAAGTAGCTTTAATATCTGACCAAAACAACAAAAATGTTAATGGAACTCTGTTATTGAAGCATCTGTTAGACGTGAAATTTGAATTAGCAGACTTAATTAAAGAAATTCCTACCAGAAATATTCCTGCTAATAACTCCACGCCCAAATATAACAACCCTTATATGGAAACCATACCTGAAAATAATGGAGGAAATAATAACAACTATCCTCATAATAATCTACAACAAAACAATAATAGTCAAACCAACTATACCAAATATAATAACAGTCCAACCATGCCTAATAACAATTACCCTCCTAATAATTCACCTAATTATAATAACCTTAATAATGGGAGTCAATGGAGTCATGCTCCTTCACGCAACAATGTAAACAACAATGGTAATAACCACTTTATAGATCCCTCTCTTCTGAATAAATTGTTACCACCAATTAAAGAATGGACTAAATTTTCTGGAGAAGGAGATTATGACCATATTAACTTCATTAAATATATTGATCATATTTTAACAATCTACAGAGCTCCTGATGAAGCTATCCTTACAAGATTGCCCAGATTATTTGAAGGAGTAGCTTTTGACTGGTTTATTAGTAAACAAGCTACCATGGGACAACAATCCTGGCCAGCTTGGAAAGAATTGATCAAACAACAATTTGGCACTAGACTCTGGGAAAAGAAAATGCGCAGAGCTTTTGAGAATGACTATTTTGACCCAGTCAAAAATAATCCTCATCAATGGTGCCTGAACCAGAAAAAGAGAATTGAATGCATTTATCCTAAATTAGATCAGGAACAAATAAATGATTTAATACTTAATCAAACTAAAGGCAGCCTAGAACATAATGTCAGATGTAGAATCAATGACATGGATTGTGACTTATCCACTCTTATAGGTGTTATGGAAGAAGTGGTAGAAATGACTGGGATCAATAAGAAGCACAACCCCTCTGATAAAAAGGATTACACTCCTAGAACAGATCCTCCCAAAAAGTTAGAATCTAAGCCAGCTGAACCCATTAGAAAAGAAAAGATTCCTACGTGTTGGAATTGTGGAGAAACTGGCCACAGAAGCACTGAATGCACCAAACCTAGGAGGAAAATCAATAATGTGTATGCAAGCCCTGATTCAGATTCTGAAAGTACCTTTGATATCATACACCAAGAACCCTCTAGTACACATTATGGTCAAGATGATGATGACTCTGAATCTGATAACCATGCTGTTGTAGTAATAAATGCTGATATTGGCAATGACTTCAGCATTAATGCTATTCATGGTGAATCTAACTTACCCCAGAAATGGGAAGATAATATGGATATTGGCCATATATCTGATGCCAAGCTGTTAACTAACAAACCTGAAGAAGGAAGGTGTTACACTCTAGGTAAAACCAGTTATACTAAGGTTATTTTCAAAGACTCAGCTGTTAAGACTCTATTAGATATAGGAGCCTTTTGTTCTTGTACAAGTGCCACATTTTTGCAACAAATATACCCTGATTGGCGCAAAAATTTATTACCTGTTCCAAAGGCTACATTTAGCAGTTGTAACTCTACCATGAAACCTATTGGTGTCATCAATTTACCCTTAATATTCCCCCACACTAAGGGATCCCTCAGATTAAGTGTAGAATTTGTAATACTTTCTGATGCCATTTGTGACTACCTTATACTAGGTAATGATACCTTCTGCATGTATGGAATTGACATTTTCCAGTCCAAAGATAGATATTTTACCATTGGAGGAGATTGGAAAAGGAAATACCAAATTTGCAACATCCATTCTGAGATTATTGCACCCATTTCTCAAGAACCTGACCCCAAGGAATTAGAAGATTTTAATCAAGAATATATGTCCCAAGCTGCTATAAGTGACATACTAACCAATGCTCAAGTATTAGATATTCTTAAAGTATGCCATAAGAATAAAGAAGCCTTCTGTACCACTGAAGAGCCTATTGGCAATGTTACAGGACATGATATTAAATTAGAATTAACTTGTGAACCTCCTTACCCACCTGCTCTAAGAAAAGCAGCCTACCCTTCTAGCCCTAAATCTAGGATAGCCTTAGAAACACACATCAAAGAGCTTATAGATTTACGTGTACTTAGAAAAGTGGGCCATAATGAACAAGTAGAAATAACTACCCCAGTTATTATTGCATGGCATAATGATAAGTCTAGGATGGTTGGAGATTTTAGAGCTCTAAATAATTACACTAAAGCTGATAATTATCCCATTCCAAGAATTGACCACTCTCTTCATAACTTATCAAAAGCTAAGTACATAACCTGCATGGATGTTCTCAAAGGGTTTCACCAGATACCTATAGAACTTAATAGCCGCCAATTTATGAGAATTATCTGCCATCTTGGTGTTTTTGAATACCTCAGAATGCCCTTTGGAATTAAGAATGCACCTTCTCATTTCCAAAGAATGATGGACTCTATTTTTGGATCTTTTATCCGTCAGTGCTGGATGATGATATATATTGATGATATAATCATTTATTCAGATGACTGGGAAACACATATAGAAAAGATACAAATAGTATTAGAAACTTCTATTAAAGCTGGTCTAAAAATGTCTATTAAAAAGTGCAACTTTGGATATGGTGAACTTAAAGCTTTAGGACATATTGTTTCTGGACTATCCCTAGCCATTGACCAAAACAAAGTAGCAGCTGTAATGCTCAAACCTATGCCTCAGAATATCACTGAAATGCAATCTTTTCTTGGATTTTGTGGATATTATAGGAAACATATTGAGAAATTTGCTATTTTAGCCAAATCATTATATGAGTTATGTAGTAAAGAAACCATTTATGAAATGACTCACCCTAGAGTACTAGATTATGAACAATTGAAGCTAGCCCTTACTACTGCTCCTGTGCTAGCTCAACCAGATTATAACTTACCATTTATTCTGTACATAGATGCTTGTTTAGATGGCTTAGGTGCTGCCTTACATCAAGAATTCCTTATTGAAGATAAATTAGTAGAAAAACCAGTTCTGTTTATTTCAAGACAAATTAAACCAACAGAGAAAAGGTATGGAGCCAGTCAGATGGAATGTCTAGCTCTTGTATGGTCTTTAGAAAAGTTACATTATTATCTTGAAGGTAGTAGAATTGTTGTAGTCACTGATTGCACAGCAGTTAAAACCCTTATGAATATGCAGACTCCCAATAGGCATATGTTAAGATGGCAAATTGCTATTCAACAATACAGAGGACATATGACTATTGTTCATAAAGCTGGCAAAAAGCATAGTAATGCTGATGGCTTGAGCAGGTGGGCTTTACCAAATACTCCAGATAACCCTGCCTGGGATCCTGAAGATGAAGATATATTCCCAATTTTAGGAATACATGTCTGTGATTTGGATGAAGCCTACTACAGCCTTATAAAAGATAGTTACCAGTCTGATCCTGAATTTGTCAAACTACTAGATATACTTAGCAATGAAAATAGTTCCCACGAATTAATTGCTAGTCTACCTCCCTGGTTATCCAAACCTTACTCTTCTGGTAAGTTCTCTCTATTAGATGGAATATTGTACTTTAAAGAAAGGCATTCCAGTGTAATAGTCTTATGTGATCAACTTCAGATTGAAGCCCTTATGAAAGAATGCCATGATAATGTTGGTGCTGGACATTTTTCTGAAGAAAGGACTATTGAAAGAGTCAGAACTACAGCTTGGTGGAATAATTGGACTAATGAAGTAGCTACTTATATTAAATCCTGTGAAACTTGCCAGAAATCCAATAAGCAAACAGGTAAGAGATATGGGCTACTTCAAACCATCCAAGAACCCACCAAAAGATGGGAAATCATAAACATGGATTTTGTTACAGGTTTACCTCCTGGAGGGTCTTATTCCTTCAACTCTGTACTAGTGGTTGTAGACAGATATTCAAAAAGGGCCAGATTTATTCCTAACCATAAAGATGATACAGCTATGGAAGTGGCTTTACTATTTTGGAATAGGATTATGGCTGACGTAGGAATACCCAAAATAATCATTAGTGATAGAGACCCCAAATTTACTTCTGAATTTTGGAGAAATTTACATGACATGTTAGGCACTAAATTAGCTTTCTCTACTGCTTACCATCCCCAAACTGACGGATTGGCTGAAAGAATGATCCAAACTCTAGAAGATATGCTCAGAAGATTTTGTTCCTTTGGCTTAGAATTCAAAAATAGTGATGGTTATACTCATGATTGGGTTAGCTTACTCCCTGCATTAGAAATAGCTTATAACAGCAGTAAACATTCTTCATCCAAAGAAATCCCTTATATTTTGGAAAGAGGATGGATACCCAGAATGCCTAAAGATCATATTAATAACAAATTACCTCATGTACATCCCACTTCCCTAGACTTTAAAAGGATGCTTGACATTACACATGAACATGCTAAGAAATGTGTTCAAGATGCAGCTGAATATAATAAGTTAAGATGGGACAAAAGTCATAAAGAACCATCCTTTCAAATTGGGGACAAAGTCCTATTGTCCACTGTGAATTTTAATAACTTGGGAGGGAACAGGAAACTTAAACCTTCATTTGTTGGCCCTTTTACCATTAAGCAATTACATGGAAAAAATGCTGTGGAAGTTATTTTAACAGATGAATTTTCCAGAAAACACCCTGTTTTTCCAGTTAGCTTAATCAAACCTTACACTAGTAGAAGCACAGATACCCCTGTAGTAACACATGTACCTGTACCTATAATTGAACCTTTAGACACTTCTAACTTCAAAGTACATAAAATATTGAAGGATAAAAAGGAAAGGATCAATGGGAAAGATACTAGACTATACTTAGTAAGATATAAAGGTCAATCAGCAGACAAAGATGAATGGATTCCTGAAGATAATATACCAGATGGTCCCATACATCTACGAAATTATAGAGCCTCCAAAAGAAATTGAGAATTTTTTTTTTTTTTTTCTTCTTTCACTACAGACATTAGGATGAATTTTGTTTTCTAAAGTCTCATTTTAAAGGGAGGGAATGTCAGCTTGCTACTATGTCAGAGACAACCTGACAAAAGTAACATAAAAAGAGACATTATTACCACAGTATTAAGACCCATTAATATGACTAATAATGTATAAAAAACTTAGTTTACTTATTCTAAAAACTTAGCAAGTCCTAACACCATAAAAATAAGTAATAAACTAAAATAAAAAACTACTTTTTACAAAAAAACTGAATAACTTCTAAACCTTGAGGATAACTTAGAATATTATATCATATTCTGAATCCTCATGCAAATTAATGTAGGGTCCCTCACTGGAAGTACCCCTGAATTCCTACTCCTTCACCTTGAACCAATTACCCGTAAGAATTGGCCACACTTATGTGTCACAGATGACATTACACACGCATGTACTTGTTATATATACATACCATATGTGAAATGACCAATTATGGACTTATAATTGAGGTGTTGTGTATAGTTTAGGAGTTAGGCCCAATTGGGGTTTAATCCTCCAACCCCGCGCGTGGATTATATAATCCAATTGGAAATTGGCCAAATGCGTGGAAATAGCTAATCCCCTAGTTACCACACGTGTACAGGTGTAACTAGGGTACTAGTAGATTCTACGTGGTTTATTTACAAGGTTTCATTAATAAAAACCTTGAATACATAAGAGTAACATAGCCAGCGTGGCCTTTGATGATTGGCCATAGCCATTTGTGGCCCATTTGCGTCATTTGTGGCCCATTTCAGATACAAATACACGTCAGTGTTGCTATGTACCTTAGTTACAATGACCAAATAGGTTATTAAGGTCATTATAAACACTTGTGACGCTGAAATAATGATCAGCAGTGCCATTGGGATGAGCCTTGTTAGTGCCAATCTCCCAAATTGGCCACATTGCGCTGAAAACCAGTTACTACACGCACACAGGCAGAAAGGTCCTCCACTATGAGTGAAATTAGTATATATAGAGCCCTCTTTCCACGCCAAAAGTTGTTCATCATCATCAATTATTATTACAGTCAATCAGTTACGCCGTGTCCTGTCCTTATTTCAGTTACTCTGCCCTGTTTGCCTGTTTTATCTTTGGTGCCCTTATTAAAACAACCATCCTACGTGTCCAGCTCCTGCGCAGAAACCATCCAATCTACCCAGCAGCTCTACTTCACCCCCTACGTGGCTTTTTGGCTTAAAAGAAGCAATAGTGAGTACTTCTTTTATCCTTCTGTCCCCATTCTGGTTCCTTAATTGGAAAAGCACTTTGGTACCACCTTCTGTTACGCAGAAACCCATTGTTTGCTTAATCAGATACCACCCTGCTTAGCAGATCTCTGATTTAGAGGGCACCTACAAACACCCCTGCGCCAGCAGGCCCCTCTATAAAAAAGAATTATATTCTTTTTTTATTTCTTTCTTTACTACTTTTCTACGTGAAAATACCCCACTCTACCCATCATTTGCACTCTTATCACCTTGTGTAGCTAAAAGGTACTAGTCCTTGGCATCACAGAGGCTGACAATAGTGATGTGTAGTTTTACACAGCACACACTTTTACAAGGTGTGCACCTTGTAAAAGCCACTTTGTAAAATTCACCCACCCCGTTGTTAATGCAATGTGGCTTGATTGAGATAATTTTTCTATTTTGGTTGCCTTCATTTTGTGGAAAAGCTGGACACAATTGTTTCTGAGAGTCTTACATCCAGGTATTGTGAAACTAGGCCGGTCTGATTCCATCATCTCAATTAATCCCTTCTGCTCAACCATGGCAAAGGGTGTGCCTGATGATCATTTTGGCAATCTTCTGTTGGGTCACCTCTGGGGAGAAGGTCCAGAAGGTTTGTCAGCCTTAGAGACATCACTGTTGCCCAAAAGGCTTCAACAGTTCTTTAATCATACTCCATGATATTCTAGCTTCAATTTAATATATTATATGTGCCATAGTTGTGTTGTGTTATTCCGCAAAAATGAGGAATAATAATTTAAGATTAAATCACTTCTAAGTTATTTCCCTTGTGAATATAATCCATTTTAATCTTCAAGGTTTTGCACATAGTTTTGCACTCTGCATATATTCAATTTGATCTTCTGAGTTGATTCACAACCTCAGATCATCCAACCAGAACCATATTTTTCAGAGAATTACATCAGAGTCTTCATCATTAAACGACCTAAAGGTCCTCCCATTTTCTCACTTCTTGTGGGTCATTTGGGGTCAACTGTTGTTGAATATTCATCACTACTCTCATCTATTGCTCAAAATTATCCTTCTGATCAGTTGATCACACTTTTTCCTCTTCATCATCTTCAATCATCAGAGGCACTTCTTTCTAGAAGTTATCATCATTGTTATTGCTTTTCTGTGGGCTTTTGAGCTATTAAACCCACATAGGTTTTCCTTTAAAAAGCCTTGGCTAGTTTCCTTTAGCCTAAAAAATAGGACAGCTGAAGAGCTGCTTCACCCTCTTGCAGTTATTTAACAGAGGAGGCGTAGAGCATACTTTGCTACTCCCTCTCCTTTTCTTAGATTGAGATCGTTTCCTCCCCACCTAGGGTCAGAGAAGCAAGGTTTAACCTTGAATATCAACCTTATTTTCATCATCAGCTTTAAAGCTTGATCATACTTTCCTTGAAGTCCTCATCTTATTCTGTCTTATCATTCTTTTCCTTGAAATATATTAAGATTGCCCCCATTTTCCTTGTGTCCTGTTGCCACTGTAGAGGCCCAGGCTCACAAGGTTTGAGAACCACTTTTAAAATTGAGCTGTGATTGTTTTGATGCGGAGCTGCCATGATCCACAAGGCTTGTTTTGGAATGTTGTTGTAAATGGATTGTTCCAGTGGCAGAACTTCCTGCAAACGGCTTATGACAGTAATTGCAAATGGCCCTTGCAATGCCCCCTGAATAGTCAGATGAAACAAGGAAGATTAGTTCTCTAACAAGAAAGTCTTTAGACAGGCTTGCCGGCACCACTCATGTTCTTCTATTTTCTCAAAGTGGTCCCACACCATGCTTGTCAGCTTTCTATTCTTTTTTGCTTCCGCAGAGTTTTCATTCATTATAATCTTGAGAATTAGCCACCCCGATGGTTGCACTTGTTGCAGCAACTGATCAGGGACCGGTAGCAGGGCCAGGAGCATTTGAGATCGAGTCTTCCACTAAGATATTGTAATCTGGGACTGAAGGCAACAGTGGGTCAGCTACGCTGCAGAAAGCTGTAGTGCAGCGTAGTGTTAGCTTTTTTCAGCTCTGCTACAGAAAAGTTACTGTTAGCACTGAAATTTTTAGTTTAACACTGATTTTTTTTCAGAAACAACAAAAAAAACTTTAGTGTAGAGTTAGCTGATACAGGATATAGAAACCTAACGCTAAAAAAATCTGTGGTCAGCTAGATTTCAGCGTTGTTAGCGGGTGAAGAAGCTACGCCATAATTCAGCGTAGCAATTCCATCAGTTAAGCTAAAGTTTACAATCTCACTACTTGGAAAAACAAAGTTTTTCAAAACAAAAAAAAGCAGTTTGGGGGGAAGCAAAAAAGAAAAGGAATTACTTGAACCTTTGTTCTAGCCTTTCTGTTTTAACCAGACACTTTTTTGTACTGCCATTTGTATAACTGCGTGTTCAAGGGAGGATGTCCCACCAAGAACAATGAACTTAATCATCACATTATTGTTATAATGGTTTGTATTAAGTTGCCCATAAAAAAGACAGTTCCATTTTATAGTATAGCGGAGATTATCTTTTGAGCCTCTGGAACTGAAATGTGGTTCAGAGTACCCAATTAATTAAAATTGTTATTGTTCTGCTATTCAATTGAACATAATGGACTCCATTTGAGCTCAAGAGCATTCAATTATTGCCTCTGCCACACTCTAAAATGGTATCAACGTGGTGATCATCCTCACATATCAGTTACAATATGTAATCTTTTCTTTTACTCACATTACTCATACACATGTAGATTACTTCCTCTCTCTTTTATAATTAAGTAATAAACTTTTGGAGTTATGCTACATATGACAACTCAGATTCAGCTACGCTATGCTTCTTATGAGCTGGAATTACACTACGCTATACATTTTCAGAATATTGTTGGTTTTAAATAGAGCTACACTACTTGTTAGCGTAGCTGAAATTATTCAAAGCTAAAGCCAAAAGAAAATTCAAAGGAAATTTTTGCGCTACGCTGGGTGTTAGCTCTAGATGTTTTAGTTCTAGCTAACACTACACATATCCTGATGAAAAAAGTAGGCGCTACACTACCAGCTATTTGCCAAATAACGTAACTTAGCGTAGCGACCCACTGTTGCTGAAGGTGTGGGTGGGCCTTGGGAATGGGATTCCATAGTGCCGCTGTCACAGTCCAGTTAACCGCTAGTGTATGTCCACATCCGGTGCCAGTCGTGCTGCCAAGGAGAGAGACTGTCAGCCCTAGAGATACCATAAAGTATCCAAAGGACTGCAGACCCTTCATTATTTTGTAAATATTATTAAAGAAATGGACTTTTGATGCAATATTAAGTAGGGTCCCTCACCAGAGATACCCTAGATTTCCTACTCCTTCCCATACTTCCTGACACCTCAAAGGAAGCAATAATTACAGGAATCCATAATCCTGCTGTGGACTGTGCCAACCACAAGTTAACCAATGAAACAATCATTTAAATTGGTTAGAACCTTAAATAAGATCTATTCTAACAAGTTACACACTTGTAGAACAGAATTACCTACCAAGATAGTTAATTCTAAGTACTATTCTACTTTGAGTTGACATATGATGTAATTGGCTATACAATACATCATGTTTTCATGAGGACGTAGATTGTACTGTACTTAAACAACTATTAATTTCTCATTACATCATGAGAACATAGATGAATAAGTAAAATCCACTTAATGCCTCTTTGAGACACACAAAGACTGGCCTCTGAAGATATAAAAGGAGGAGCTCTTGGGCTCTTTGGATCTTATCCCTCAGATTATTCACCCATCATACTTACCCAGTACCCAGTGAATATCCTCCACCTACTCAAGTGTAGAGCTTCCTTCCTCTTTATCTTCCTCACCACTGGATTCTTAGTCATACTTCATAAACTCCTCATTTATCAGTATCACTATTATCCTTAAAAAGTAGTAGCAGCAAGACTCCCACCTCTGGCAAGAGCCAATCAGCTCAAGTGCTTGCCTACTATTTACTTCTTACCTTTTTGTAACACCTGGTGTTACTAGAGTGGCAATTCTTATTGTTACAAAATCTCCTGTTAGTACTTTTGTATAACAAAAGAATTAATTATAAAGGAGCGTGGGTTTAACCTCTTATTAAGAGGGTGAATTGAGAGTAATTTCATTCTTGAATAACTTATCAGCACAGTGATAGTACCTCTATTTATATTCATAAGTAGAGTGTTTCATACACAAAGCTGACAGGGACTTTCCAAGTCTTGAGAGGCTCCAACTTCCAAGTGGACTGGAGCAGGAAGTTGGAGCTGCCACCCACAGGGGCACCAGGGCTTTGGTGTTACCCAAAACCCTCAAAGCCCAACAGGCGCTTGTTGAACAGCCTGTGACCAACCCAAACCCGCAAGCACTTAAACGGATTAGGTTAACTTTTGGTTTTTCTGCCAAACCTGTGATCAAACCCGGCCTGAACCCAACTGGGTTTTGGGCGCTCATCGGTAACCTGGCCCAATTGGCATCCTGAGTCGCAACTCACTCCTGCCAACAACCGCTTAGTGCTTGCGTGCAACTCTAGAAAACCCGCAATCACACACATCTGCTGCTCCTCAGTCAACTAGCAACAGCCAGTTTGCTCCTCAAAACACTTGTTGTCTTTCACCAACAAATTTACTCCTATACCCAACTCAGAACTCCTCATCAAAACAAACATAACATCCTCTAGCTAGCCCTGAAGACCACTGGGAACCCTAGCTCATCCTTTCTTTCCTTTCTTCCTTTTTCTTTAGTTTTGTTTGTCTTTAGGATTAGTGTTCTTGTGCTCTAGGATTTTCTTAATATCTGCTCTTGTTTCTGCTTGCTGTTTGTCCCTTTTCTTCTCTTTTATTACCTCTTATCAATTCTTTCTTCTTTTTTAGTCTGCTTGTCTTGCTTGCTCTCATCATTGCTCCACTCTCCAATTCTCCAAAGTCCTCATCAAAGTCTTCTTCTCCACAACTCTCCATCAGTTCATTGGTATGCATTGTCTCTGCCTTCCTCAATCTCATTATGACATAGCTGGCTATCTCTATTTTCTTGTTGGTCTCTCAAATCTTCTTCTTTTTCTCTTTACTGATCACACTATGCTTTCAGTCTGGTTTTGGTTATTTAGTAATAAATTGTAAATTCCACAATTAGGATACACGCTTGGAAACTCCAGAGTGTTATCTTGGAGTTTAATTATCTTTATTGTGTTTATTATCAATTCAAACCTAACCTCTTTTTTTCACTGATTTATTCTTCCCTTTGTCCTGGCACAGCTTTTCTATTTCCTTATCCAGTTGGATAATGTTTCCATGACGTGCCAGGCCAACCCATAATCCTGTCTTGGTACACCACAGTGTCAGAAAATGAATTTTTGTTGGGTTGTTTGACAGAGTGAGAAAACAGCCATTTGATCAACTGTAATCCAACAATTAGACATAAATTGTTCCACTCACACCCTGGTTTGACAATCTGGGAAAACTCCAAGCAAACAGTTGGCACATGGCCAACCACCATGTGTCAGCTTGCTACTATGCAGAGACAAGAATAACATAATAACAAAAATATAACAGAATAATTAATAACTACTAAACTAATAACAATATTGTAAAAATGAGTTCAGAAATGGATTTTAAACTGATACTAACCTAGGGTCACTCACCAAAGTGACCCCTCAATTATAACTCCTTATAGGACTTACACAATATAACAAAAATACTTATAACAAATAAATAAAAACAACTACAAAGAGCTGTCACACACGTACAAGATAATTCACACATGCAACAGGCCCCAGAGACAAAAATACTAATGACATTATATGATCTACTAGCTCTGGGAAAGTGCCATACAAATATGATCATCAATAAAGATCCACTACTCACACGGATCTTCTACAGATCTGGCCCAGAGAAGATCTACCAATTGATCCACTCAATGAATTTATTGATCCAAGATCTGCTCTCTGCTATATTCAAGCTCTCAGATTTTGTCCCCAAGGGTCTCTTAAGAATATTTAAAGACCCCTTCACCATGGTTTCTGGTGTTTTGCATGCTGACATGAGACACCAAGGAACCTCCGGGGGTAGCTCCTCTCCAGCTTTGGTGACCCTTCCTTTGTCATGTGCCACACTGCGCACCTAAGTATTTATGTACGTGACACAACGCAACGGGCATGCTCTGAGCTGCGCCTTAGTCAAAGGTACAGATGGGCCTTTGATAGATCTTCTTGATGCGGCCGTTGAGGCTGTTACACACAAGCCTCAGTGACCAATTCATTGAGGCACTTGCCTCGTCAATGGACGTCATTGAGTTTTGTGTGTGGGTACAACTCAATGCAAGAACCTTTCCAAAACCATTCTAAAGGGGCCAGAACCCCTCCAGAACCATTCTGGAGGGTCCAAAACCCCTCCAGAACCATTCTGAAGGGTCCAGAACCACTCCAGAATCATTCTGGAGGGGCCAAAACCCCTCCAGAATCATTCTGGAGAGCCCAAAAAAGGATCATTCTGGAGGGGCCAAAGCCCCTCCAGAATCATTCTGGAGGGGCCAAAGCCCCTCCAGAATCATTCTGGAGGGGCCAAAGCCCCTCCAGAATCATTTTGGAGGGGCCAAAGCCCCTCCAGAATCATTCTGGAGGGGCCAAAACCCATCCAGAATCATTCTGGAGGGGCCAAAACCCCTCCCAAATCATTCTGGGGGGGCCAAAACCCCTCCAGAATCATTCTGGAGGGGCAAAATGAAGAAACTCTGGATTTACAGGTGGAGAAGTGGCAACCTCAGAGGAAATAGCTTGGAGGAAACGGGACAAAGGAAGCCCCTTTTGGGGAATTTTAGAACCAATGGGGAAAAGCCCAGAGAGGTTTATAGCTGCTAGCTGTGAGGTGGAAAAGCACACTCAATACAAGAGGGTGAAGGACCTCAGGGAAAAGGGCGCAGAGAACTGATGTGTATTACTTCGGCGGGAAAAGAGACTATTTATCTAATTACAACTGCGGCTGAGCTGTGGGAAAGAAGGTGAAAGTATATTGAATATTCAAGATGAGCTGAGGAAGGGAAGCTGGGAAGTGACAGGTCTATGAAATTTCAACAGCAAAACCCATCCAGAATCATTCTGGAGGGGCCAAAACCCATCCAGAATCATTCTGGAGGGGCCAAAACCCATCCAGAATCATTCTGGAGGGGCCAAAACCCATCCAGAATAATTCTGGAGGGGCCAAAACCCCTCCAGAATCATTCTGGAGGGGCCAAAACCCATCCACAATCATTCTGGAGGGGCCAAAGCCCATCCAGAATGATTTTGGAGGGACCAAAGCCCATCCAAAATGATTCTGGAGGGGCCAAAACCCCTCCAGAATCATTCTGGAGGGTTTTGGCCCCTCCAGAATGATTCTGGAGGGGTTTTGGCCCCTCCAGAATCATTTTGGATGGGCTTTGGTCCCTCCAAAATCATTCTGGATGGGCTTTGGCCCCTCCAGAATCATTCTGGAAAGGCCAAAACCCCTCCAGAATCATTCTGGAGGTGCCCAAACCTTTCCAGATTCATTCTGAAGGTGCCCAAACCCCTCCAGAATCATTCTGGAGGTGTCCAAACCCCTCCAGGATCATTCTGGAGGGGCCAAAACCCCTTCAGAATCATTCTGGAGGTGCCCAAACCCCTTCAGGATCATTCTGGAGGGCCAAAACCCCTTCAGAACCATTTTGGAGTGGCCAGAACCCTTCCAGAACCATTCCGGAGAGGCCAAAACCCCTCCCCTCCTGCAGAACCACCCCTTTCTGAAGGGGTTCTGGCCCCTGCAGAATGGTTCCGGAGGGGTTTTGGCTCCTCCAGAATGGTTCTGGAGGGGTTTTGGCCGCTCCAGAATGGTTCTGGAGGGGTTTTGGCCCCTCCAGAATGGTTCTGGAGGGGTTTTGGCCCCTCCAGAATGATTCTGGAGGGGTTTTGGCCCCTCCAGAATGATTCTGGAGGGTTTTGGCCCTCCAGAATGATCCTGGAGGGGTTTTGGCCCCTCCAGAATGATCCTGGAGGGGTTTGGACACCTCCAGAATGATTCTGGAGGGGTTTGGGCACCTTCAGAATGAATCTGGAGGGGTTTGGGCCCCTCCAGAATGGTTCCGGAGGGGTTTTGGCCCCTCCAGAATGGTTCTGGAGGGGTTTTGGCCCCTCCAGAATGGTTCTGGAGGGGTTTTGGCCCCTCCAGAATGGTTCTGGAGGGGTTTTGGCCCCTCCAGAATGGTTCTGGAGGGGTTTTGGCCTCTCCAGAATGGTTCTGGAGGGTTTTTGGCCGCTCCAGAATGGTTCTGGAGGGGTTTTGGCCGCTCCAGAATGGTTCTGGAGGGGTTTGGGCCCCTCCAGAATGGTTCTGGAGGGGTTTGGGCCCCTCCAGAATGGTTCTGGAGGGGCCAAAACCGCTCCAGAATCATTTTGGATGGGCTTTGGTCCCTCCAAAATCATTCTGGAGGGGCTTTGGCCCCTCCAGAATGATTGTGGATGGGTTTGGACACCTCCAGAATGATTCTGGAGGGGTTTGGGCACCTTCAGAATGAATCTGGAGGGGTTTGGGCACCTCCAGAATGATTCTGGAGGGGTTTTGGCCCCTCCAGAATGATTCTGGAGGGGTTTTGGCCACTCCAGAATGATTCTGGAGGGGTTTTGGCCCCTCCAGAATGATTCTGGCCCCTCCAGAATGGTTCTGGAGGGGCCAAAACCCTCCAGAATCATTTGGATGGGCTTTGGTCCCTCCAAAATCATTCTGGAGGGGCTTTGGCCCTCCAGAATGATTGTGGATGGGTTTTGGCCCTCCAGAATGATCTGGAGGGGTTTGGACACCTCCAGAATGATTCTGGAGGGGTTTGGGCACCTTCAGAATAAATCTGGAGGGGTTTGGGCACCTCCAGAATGATTCTGGAGGGGTTTTGGCCCCTCCAGAATGATTCTGGAGGGGTTTTGGCCCCTCCAGAATGATTCTGGAGGGGTTTTGGCCACTCCAGAATGATTCTGGAGGGGTTTTGGCCCCTCCAGAATGATTCTGGAGGGTTTTGGCCCTCCAGAATGATTCTGGAGGGGCTTTGGCCCCTCCAGAATCATTTTGGATGGGCTTTGGTCCCTCCAAAATCATTTTGGATGGGCTTTGGCCCCTCCAGAATGATTGTGGAGGGGTTTTGGCCCCTCCAGAATGGTTCTGGAGGGGTTTCGGCCCCTCCAGAATGGTTCTGGAGGGGTTTTGGCCCCTTCAGAATGGTTCTGGAGGGGTTTTGGCCCCTCCAGAATGGTTCTGGAGGGGTTTTGGCTCCTCCAGAATGGTTCTGGAGGGGTTTTGGCCCCTCCAGAATGGTTCTGGAGGGTTTTGGCCCCTCCAGAATGGTTCTGGAGGGGTTTTGGCCCCTCCAGAATGGTTCTGGAGGGGTTTTGGCCCCTCCAGAATGGTTCTGGAGGGGTTTTGGCCCCTCCAGAATGGTTCTGGAGGGTTTGGCCCCTCCAGAATGGTTCTGGAGGGGTTTTGGCCCCTCCAGAATGGTTCTGGAGGGGTTCTGGCCCCTTTAGAATGGTTTTGGAGGGGTTCTTGCCCCTCCAGAATGGTTCTGGACGGGTTCTTGCCGCTCTAGAATTTTTCTGGAGCGGATCCAACCCCAGGATGAAGTGTTATGGGAGCATATTCACAGCTTCAGAGGTGTGTTGACACCTCCAGAGGTGCTCTGGAGGTGTGTTGACACCTCCAGAGGTGATCTGGAGGTGTGTTGACACCTCCAGAGGTGATCTGGAGGTGTGTTGACACCTCCAGAGGTGATCCGGAGGTGTGTTGACACCTCCAGAGGTGCTCCGGAGGTGTGTTGATATCTCCAGATGTGTGTTTACAGGTGCTTTGCAGGCTAGTGAACCCCTTGGAAGGGTTGTGGAGGTGTTTCCAGACCTGCTCACCAGAGGTCTTGGCAAGCAGATCCAGACCTGCTTGCCCAGGGCTACTGGTGAGCTGGTCTGTACCTGCTCGCCAAGACTTCCGGTCAGCAGGTACGCACATGCTCGCCAAGCGCTCTTGGCAAGCAGGTTTGTACCCGCTTGCCGAGAGCCCTTGGCAAGCAGGTGTGTACATATCTGCTTGACAAGGGCTCTTGGCAAGCAAACTCAAATGTTTGCCGGGAGCCCAAGGCAAGCAGGTTTGTACAGACCTGCTCGCCAAGAGCCCATGGCAAGCTGATGCGTACAGACCTGCTTGCCAAGAGCCCATGGCAAGCAGGTGTGTACATTACACACCTGCTTGCCATGGGCTCTTGGCAAGCAGGTCTGTAGACACCAGCTTGCTGGGAGCCCATGGCAAGCAAGTTGTATCTGCCCGCCAAGAGCTCTCGGTGAGCAGGTGAGTACTCATGGAGGTGTCAACCCCTCCATGACCGTGAACAGTCATCCGGGTGTCAACACCTACACCACCGGTCACGGAGGTGTTGACACTTCCATGACCGAGCCCAGCCATTGAGCCATGGAGATCAACAGCCGGCACTGCCATTGAGTTATGGAGCTCAATGGCCATGCTCAGCCATTGAGCTATAGAGCTCAATGGCTGGCACAGCTATTGAGCTATAGAGCTCAATGGCTGGCACAGCTATTGAGCTATAGAGCTCAATGGCTGGCACAGCTATTGAGCTATAGAGCTCAATGGCTGGCACAGCTATTGAGCTATAGAGCTCAATGGCTGGCACAGCTATTGAGCTATAGAGCTCAATGGCTGGCACAGCTATTGAGCTATAGAGCTCAATGGCTGGCACAGCTATTGAGCTATAGAGCTCAATGGCTGGCACAGCTATTGAGCTATAGAGCTCAATGGCTGGCACAGCTATTGAGCTATAGAGCTCAATGGCTGGCACAGCTATTGAGCAGCATAGAACAGCTATCAAGCTGCATAGATGGCTGTGCCGGCCAGTGAGCTGGATGACTCAATGGCCTGCATGGCCAACAAGAGCTGTATGTTTTGATGGCCGGCACAGCCATTGATCAAGGGGGATATGTGTATTTACATGATTCCCTTAATGACTGGTTAAACACATACCGGCTTCAGCTTGAGTTGTGCTTGGTGTGTAGCATGAACAAAGCTACACAAAACTTCCTTTACGTTGCTTGTCAGCAAGCGACATGACTTTTTTGTGGTGCTTGGTCCCCCTTTTGAGGATTCCCCAGCTTTATCATTACCACTGAAAATTATCACTCAGCATTGTCCACTAGCTTCTAGCCTTGTGTGCAACCTTGTGAACCTTCAGTATATTATTTAGCACTCTTCCAGCGTCAACAGAACACTAACCATCATCATCAGCCACTTCTGTTACTCTATCACCAACCTTGGAGGATTTCAGTAACAAGAAATAGTCAGTACCTTTCTTGTTACCAATTCCTCGCCACCATATATATCCTGGGCACAATAAACACCCCTTCTTGCAGGCCCCAGAAGATCAGGTTACAAGTCAAAACCACCCTGTTTACAGGTCCTGATTATTAGAGGGCACCCCAAAAAACCCCTGCTTGCAGGCCCCTCTGGAATATTAATTTATTCCTGTAAACCCCCTCCCCCTGTCTGGGTTTCACACGTCCTATCTACTACATGTCACAGCTCCCCCTAGTCTTCCCTGACGGTTCCATCTTCCTGGCTCTGCAGAGATCTGATCCCTTCATCTCTCTGAGCCAGGTGAGTTTCTATTCCTCTTTCTTCTTGTCTCCCTTTTCTATTTTGTACTGAGAGATCTGATCCCTTCATCTCTCTGAGCCAGTAATCTATGCTCCCCGTGTTTGGTCTTAGAAAAGTCTAGGCTCATCAGCCATCCCACGCGCCGTTTCCTGCTTCCTTTAGTGAAGGACATACACAGTCCTTACACTTTTTTTTTCTCACACCAAACCACTCAACAACTACGCCGTTCCGTTCCGTTCCTCCCTACTTTACCAACTGTTCCGTTCCGTCCCGTTCCAACTGTTCCGCTCCGTTCTGTACCCCAACTGTTCCGCTCCGTCCCGCACCGGCCCTACGTTCCGTGCTCTATACGTTTCTCTCCTTGTTCAGCTCCCCCGGTGTATGACAACCTAACAAGCTGCTCCACCCAATAGTCTACTCCCGCCTTCAGACCCAGAAGCCATAATCCGCAGCGCAAACGCCAAGCGCAGACGAGCTACACATCCTATTGTGCCTCCCCCCCCCAACTGTACCCTCAACTTCAATGGAAAATTTCACCACCAACGCCTCCGGTCACAAACAGTTGGGCAATGACAACCGAACAACCAATGGTGCGGACTCAGCCACCGCCAAAGACTGGTTCAAGGCTGTCTTGAAGGTCCAGCATACGGCAATTGCTCAGGCCCAAGAGGACCGACAGCAATCCATTGAGGACCGCTGGGTGGACAGGCGCCTCTTGATGAACGCTGTCCAGACAAACTCCGACCGCATCAACCGTCTAGAGGAACTTCTCCTCACCATGAATATGAAGAATGAGGGTGGCGCGCAACCAGAACAACCAGCGCCTGGGGGAGTGGACCTTCAGAAGTTTTGCACTTCGGACGGGCCAACCTACCAAGGCCCATTCCAGGAGGTTGAACCCTTCTTACGCTGGATCCATGGTGCTCAGATATTTTTTGAGACCAAGGACGTCACAAACCCGGCCGACAAAATCAAGATTTTTGGCAATCTTATCGGGGAGACCAATCTTCAATCCTTTTACATGAACAAGGCAGCCAGTTTCCTCACCAAGTCGTGGGAGGAATTTAAGGCCCGCATGTTTGACTTTGCTCTTCCAACTAACTGGCGGTCGGGTCTGCAACAACAAATACGCAAGCTTGAGATGGCTTTGGCGGAGACATTCCTCAAATACAGTACCCAAGCTCAAACGCTGCAGAGCCTCTTCAACTTCGACGCGGTTTGGCATGCCAAGCTCAGCAACCTTCAACTAGCGCAGTTTGCAGTCTATGGGCTTCCTGACAGTCTCCAGGACCGGATCTACAAGCGCCAACTCCTTGAGGCTACGCCTTTTGCTTACGGACCTTTTGAAAAGCAAGCCAGCGCCTCGTACCTTGCTTTACAACACCCCGCCAAACAGCCGGCTTCAACCTCGGTCAGATCTACGCCACATGCACTGCCGACTCTTGGACGCAAAGACTTCATCTGGCGTGTCCATTCATACTTGGACTTGCAGGGAAGATGCCACTTCTGCAAGAAGCAGTGTGGCAATGCAGCTGGAACTTGCCCTGGACCAATTGAATGAACCCACATCGATATTCCCGCCTCGTTTCAAACCCCCTCCAAACCGCCGGACTACGTCGCTCCTTGCGCATGGAGCAAACCTAATGCTACTCCCGGGAGACCCACTCAGCCTCCTGCTGGTCGTCCTTTGTCCCGAGCTGCAAGCGTGGCGGGCATTGCGGACTCCACGCCACTCGAGGTCCAGGTTGCAGCTGTGACAGTTGATGCGGCCATAAAGGAGGACATTTGGTAGGATTCAGGTTTCAACGATGAGGGTTGTTTCCCCGGTCTGGACCCAGCAGCGATAGCGGCGCTGGAGGAACTAGACAACCAATTACTCCAGAATGAGATTGCGCGGGCCAAACAAACAGCTTTCGCGGACAACATTGCCGGGTTATGAGTTTTGTTCACTTTGACCCCCCTCTTTTTTTTCTTCTCTCTCCTGCT
Organism: Puccinia coronata f. sp. avenae; assembly: GCA_002873125.1. Taxonomy (NCBI): domain Eukaryota; kingdom Fungi; phylum Basidiomycota; class Pucciniomycetes; order Pucciniales; family Pucciniaceae; genus Puccinia; species Puccinia coronata. Next base: position 37,694 of record PGCI01000294.1, on the reverse strand, counting down.
CTCCTTCCTTTTCCTTTCTTGTCACTCAATTTAATTTTTATCCTTCTTTAATTTCTTTTATAGGAGGGGAGACTGTAAACCCCCTCCCCCTGTCTGGGTTTTACACGTCCTATCTACTACATGTCACAGCTCCCCCTAGTCTTCCCTGATGGTTCCATCTTCCTGGCTCTGCAGAGATCTGATCCCTTCATCTCTCTGAGCCAGGTGAGTTTCTATTCCTCTTTCTTCTTGTCTCCCTTTTCTATTTTGTACTGAGAGATCTGATCCCTTCATCTCTCTGAGCCAGTAATCTATGCTCCCCGTGTTTGGTCTTAGAAAAGTCTAGGCTCATCAGCCGTCCCACGCGCCTTTTCCTGCTTCCTTTAGTGAAGGACATACACAGTCCTTACAATTCCACAAATTATTTATTATTACTTCCACGTCCCAAAAGGACTCCAATATTCCCTAAACCCATAAAATTATGATTTTTATATTTTTTATAACCTTACCTATTCATTGTGCCGGCCATGTAGCTAGAAGGTTCAGTCCTAATTGGCATCAAGTAGCCTGACACCATGATGGCTCCTGCATTGGGTGGGATGTTACATTCTGTGGAACATCAAGACAATGATCCTTTACATTTTGTGGCACATCAAGACAATGATCCTGATTCAGAGCCTACTTGAGGAGTTTCTACAAAGCTTCTGTTATTGATAAGGCAATAGGAAAGCAAGAGTTTGTATTTTCTTGGTCCGCGACTTGATGCTTTTGTTGGTTGCAAGCAGAAATATTCTGGCTGTGTACCTGTTGGCCTAGAGAAAGTCAAACAGATCCTGTTGGGGAATACCCATCACTGCTTGATGCCATGCCAGGTGCCAGTTTTTTTTGAAAAAAGCAGCGCGGTACCCAGGTACCACCCTCAAGTACCGCCTGAACACTTGGGAGAAACCAGGTAGCCCTGGCACAGGGCCACTTTAAGCCGACCAGCAATAAACAGCCCCTTGATGGCTGGTCATTCAGCCATCAAGAGAAGCTTGGGTGGCTGGAACAGCTACAAGCCATTGAGGTAGCTGTATAAATACACCTCTTGATGGCTGGCAGCTACCTGCTTGGACTGGCAGTTCCAACGCGTCTTTGGACCAAACTGTCCAAGAAGTTCTTGGACACGGCTGGTCAACGAGAGAATTGGAATTGCCTGTCCAAGCATAGGTTCCTGCACTGGTACCAGCCTAAAAGACTGCTGGTACCTGTCTGGTGGTGCCAGGTGCCTCTTTTTAGCAAAAAATGCTCCAGTACTGCACCATGGGAAATCTGGGCTCACTGGCCGTTGAGTGATTCCAAGTCACTAGTAATTCACCTAAAATTATTGTGTACCTACTCTGTCATGGGAAATGAGATTCAAATTCATTTCACAAAGTGAGAAAATGACACCTGTGGCACTTTTTTTCTTCCATCCCAAATGGAAGATCTTGTGTTCTCATCATCCATTTGGAATGGATGACACAGGGAGCTGAGCGCGCTCAGCTCTTCCAGCTCCAGGGATTCCAGCTCATCCAGCTCCCACAGCCAGCTCACACAGCTCCTGTGGCCAGCTCACCCAGCTCCTGTGGGCAGCTTCCCCAGCTCCCGTGGCCAGCTCACCCAGCTCACCCAGCTCATTTGGCCAGCTCCCCCAGCTCCCGTGGCCAGCTCCCCCAGGTCCCATATCCAGCTCACCCAGCTCCCATGGCCAGCTCACCCAGCTCCCGTAGGCAGCGCACCCAGCTCCCCCAGCTCCCGTGGCCAGCTCCCCCAGCTCCCATGGCCAGCTCACCCAGCTCCCAATGGCCAGCTCATCCAGCTCATGTGGCCAGCTCCCCCAGCTCCCGTGGCCAGCTCCCCCAGGTCCCATGTCCAGCTCACCTAGCTCCCATGGCCAGCTCCCCCAGCTCCCCCAGCTCCCATGGCCAGCTCCCCCAGCTCCCATGGCCAGCTCACCCAGGTCCTGTGGCTAGCTCACCCAGCTCATGTGGCCAGCTCACCCAGCTCCCGTGGCCAGCTCCCCCAGGTCCCATGTCCAGCTCACCCAGCTCCCATGGCCAGCTCACCCAGCTCCCGTAGGTAGCGCACCCAGCTCCCCCAGCTCCCGTGGCCAGCTCCCCCAGCCCCCATGGCCAGCTCACCCAGCTCCCATGGCCAGCTCACCCAGCTCCAATGGCCAGCTCATCCAGCTCATGTGGCCAGCTCCCCCAGCTCCCGTGGCCAGCTCCCCCAGGTCCCATTTCCAGCTCACCTAGCTCCCATGGCCAGCTCCCCCAGCTCCCGTGGCCAGCTCCCCCAGCTCCCATGGCCAGCTCACCAAGCTCCCATGGCCAGCTCACCCAGCTCCCGTAGGCAGCGCACCCAGCTCCCATGGCCAGCTCCCCCAGCTCCCATGGCCAGCTCACCCAGGTCCTGTGGCTAGCTCACCCAGCTCACCCAGCTCATGTGGTCAGCTCCCCCAGCTCCTGTGGTCAGCTCCCCCAGCTCTCATGGCCAGCTCACCCAGCTCCCATGGCCAGCTCACCCAGCTCCTGTAGGCAGCGCACCCAGCTCCCCCAGCTCCCGTGGATAGCTCACCCAGCTCCCGTGGCCAGCTCACCCAGCTCCCATGGCCAGCCCAACCAGCTCCCACAGCCAGATCACTTAGCTCCCATGGCCAGCTCACCTAGCTCCCATGGCCAGCTCACCTAGCTCCCATGGCCAGCTCAACTAGCTCCCATGGCCAGCTCACCCAGCTGCTGTGGCCAGCTCCCCCAGCTCCCATGGCCAGCTCACCCAGCTCCCGTAGGCAGTGCACCCAGCTCCCACAGCCAGCTCACCAAGCTCCTGTGTCCAGCTCACCCAACTCCCACGGCCAGCTCACCCTGCGCCCATCTCCAGCTTAACCAGCTCCCATGCCAAGCTCCTCCAGCTCCCCTGGCCAGCTCATCCAACTCTTTTTCCCAGGTCACTCAGCTCCTGTGGCCAGCTCACCTGGATCCTGTGGACAGCTCACCCAGCTGCTGTGGCCAGCTCATCCAGCCCCCCCAGCTCCTGGGGCAATCTCAGTTTCACTTTTTTCAATCAGTTTCTACCTTCTTTGAAGAATTTTTTTGTACCCCTTCTTGTTTCCATGTTTCTCCTTTCAAATCAGTTTTTCTTCTTTTGAATTCAGTTTTTCTCTCTATACACCTTATTCTATATTCTTTATTCTTTCTTACCAATGACTTTAATTTTCCCCTTTTCTTATTCCTCCCATTCTTATCCCTTTTCATTTCTCATCTGAAATTCTAAGATCATGATACGTCTACAGTGTATTCTCTTCCTTTATCCTAAATGCACCATAATTTCTATAGCTTGTTGAGCCATGTTGCAGTACCTGGTGGGAAAGAAGGTGCATTAACTAGTTGGTACTATCCAAGAAGGTAATGTGCCTTCTTCCGCAGAAGTTATATTGCCTTCTTGTCATGAGGGAGCTGTATTCTCTTGCTAAGAAGTTTAAGTGCCTTCTTGCCAAGAGGTAAGTGTACCAATATTCTGAGAAGGTCCAGCAACCTCCGCTACAAACATTTGTAATTTCACCTAAAGAAAAAACTACTGTTTGGGTTAAGCAAAATGTTAACTTTTTTCAACAAAATGGCTCAGTAATAAAAATTGAGCAAAACTGAGCATGCTCAGCAAAATCCCCCAAAGTTGCCATAATGAATAAAAATCATTTCTGCTCAGTTTCTAAAAAAAAAAAAAAATTGCTGAGCATGCTCAGTAAAGCTTATTTTTCACTTCTGACTATTTTCTGTAAAATTGGGTATATGTTTTGCCCATCCCAATTTTACATTTTCTTTCTGGGCAGAGTTGCAAATGTTTGTAGTGCTCTTTCCAAGAGGGAAGTGCCTCCTTGCCCAGAGGAAACTGGAACCTCTTGCTGAGAAGGTACATTGCCTTCTTTCTGAGAGGGAAATATAAACTCTCTCAAAGAAGGTACAGCACCTTGCCCTTGAGAGGGAAGTGCCTTATTGCCAAGTAACTGCACCCTCTTGCCAAGAAGGTACTGTGCCTTTGTGCCACAAGGGCATTGTACCTCCTTGGTGAGAGGCACAGTAACTTCTTGGCAAGGCACTGTGCTTTCTTGCCAAGAAGACACTAAACACCTTCTTGAAAAGAAGTTACTGTGCCTTTTCTTCTCAGAGAGAGGGTGACAGTACCTTCTCTGACATCATGGGTACCTGGGTACCTGGTGTCTTTCTCACCAAACCATGACACATGGAACCACTTGGCAGGTATGCAGAGGGTGTGAGGGGTACCCCCCAAGAGGTTCTGGGTATCAACAGGTACCTTGGGGACATCCCTACTACAACTACATTTTTTTCCTTCAAGATAATAAACTTGACCTATTTTGTTATATGCATTAGCAGGTAATGGCATATTGAGTTTGAAACAAGATAGCTCCATTTGAAAAGTGTGTAGATATTGTTCAATGATTTTTTATTTGTTTTTAGTGACCTCTCTTTATTTACCTGAATTTCTGAATAATGTAATAAATTTTTGTGCTTAATAATGGTGAAAAATATTAACAAAAGAAGCCCTGAAACAACCAAAGAACATAAATTTTTGTTGGAAATAATCAGGGCCTGTACCATAGTTCATGAAAGACTATTTGTTCAAAATTTATTTCTCTCAATGTTTCTTACAAATAAAACTTAGCATCATCAAGAATTATTCTTGGGCTCAAAAGTGAAGGATTTCAATAATTTAGCCCTCCTGTTGTTTTCAATTTTTGTTCAGAGCAAAAAAACAGTGGAATTTTTTCAAAATTTATGCCCTGGGTATAGGACCTCAACCAAGAAGAAAAATTTAGCCAAGTTTCAAGAAATATGAACATTTTTCCTGAATTCAAACAATTCTTTTATGTTATTCAATAATAACAATATGATCTATCTATGTATTTACAATATCTTTGCTATCAAGTAATTCAAGAGGCTCTTCATTGTTTTGTGTATCCTCCTCTTCAATTAGGTCCCCTTGAGATTGAACCTCAATTATTATTGGACTTCCTGCAACTTTTTCCCATATCCTCCTTGTATGAATCATGACCATTCCCCATTGCGCTTGAATTTCCAAATCAATGTCTGTATCAGCAAGCCAACTTTTACTCCATTGAACCAATTCCACGCAGCTACTATTCCATGACATCCATAAGCGACATTTCCTTTTTATTTTTTGGTGAATGATTGAGTGCAAGGCACTCTTTTGAAGATTCCATCTGGTGCATACATCACTCAAGTGCTGCTGAATATCTGTGAGAACATCGTTTTCCCCAATCACTTTGCTCAATAAATCAGTTTCCAAATCAGTCATCTATTTTTTGATTTAACTGAATGACTACTTACTCATCTCCATTTCTTTTTGGATGTTCTCCAGATTAAGAAAATTTATGATTGCCCATTTGATTGCTTGTCTGGCTTCCCGGGCTATTTGGCGCAATTCTTCGTCACACCGTTCAACTATCAGATACGCCTGGATTCCCTTTTGAGTGTTTGCATCTACCGCCCAGGGCTCATTTGGATGATCAAGAAGGCCAATATTCCAGAAGGGCTCATCCATGTCAAAGGACTTCACATCGTCAAGTGTTGGGGTTGGCAATTCAACTTGTGGATTGAATGTTGTGTTGTAATCTATGGCTTGGTGATTATAAGAATTCCATTTATTCTTCAAATGCTTCATTTTCTTGTTCATCTGCTTCTTCAGCTGAGCTTGTATTCGGGTCCCTGTTTCAATTGCAAAAGACAATTGAGATAAGAAAATTCTAGTTTTCAGAATAAACACTAATTTAATCAATTACCTGATCCTTTCCGACCCCATTGTTTTTGCATCTCCACCATGCCCACTTTAGCCTCATACAGCTTAGCCTTGCTTATTTTCAACTTTATTAGAGCTTTTGTTTGTGGACCTGAGTTATATCTCAAAATAATGGACACTTGGCCAATGAGTAGAAATTCCATTACAACGATTTTGATATTGAAGTCAGATAGAACCTTACCAGAAGCACCGGGAAGATTTTGAAAATATTCAGAACCCAGATCATTCATAATTGTTTTGATATCTGATTGTAAGGAAGCAAGGGTATCTGGTACTTGCTCAAACTGTAACCTCTGCACTTCTGTCCAGTTCCTCCTCCTGGTCTGTTGTAGCTTGACCATTTCTTGCCTAGGTAAAAGAGAGTATCATTGAGGTTAGAGGTATTGTTCATGAATTCTTTGTAGAAAATAATGATTCTGACTGTGTTTCCCAAAGTTTATCCTCTAATTAATGAACTAGTTCTTCAACCTGCTTCTTCATTTCACGCTCAGATTTATTTTCCATTGCTTGTAGTTGCAATTGTCGTTGGCGATTCCATTGTTCATCTAAGTATGAGATTGAGTAGCCTGACGAGTTTTCAAGATCTTTCAAGATCTTATTTGCATCCTTCATCATTTTTTCAACATTCTTTCCACGCTGTAAAAGTGTTTTCACTTTTCCAAGCTGAATCAGTAAGTATGTTGTACTGGAAACAAAAAAATGGAAGAAACATACATGATGATTGGTTTCCTCGTTCATTGTGATGAATTGCTTTAAGATCAAGTGCAGAAAGCCGGTGATTCTTTGTGGAGTAACGGAGTTGGCTTATCAGAGGTGAGAAATCGGAGCATATCCGCTCCATTCCCTCACCATCAGACATTCCCCATCCATCATTTAATCGAGGATTGTACCGGAGTTGGCAAGACCACTCATGGACATATGCATGGAACAAGCTTGTTCCAAACCTTAGGCTTCTGGTTTCAAGCTCATCTGAAAATTGATTGCGCTTGTTTTTTTTTTGCAAACAAGTTTCATTAATTATCTCCTTAATACACTAGTACAACTTGTTTGAAATAAAAGCAAACTTACTCGGTGGATTCCCTTCTCAATGTTGCAACCAATATCATATAAAAAGGCCAATTTCTTCCGTTCGCCACCTTGTTCATTGGTAGTTTGAATCATATTATTGATCATTGTCATAGGAAGGTAGGCTCTTGAGGAAAAAGAATTAATGTGCAGTCAAGTAGACTGTTAACACCCACCTTCATAATGCAAATTGTAAAAGAGAGAGGCAAATTATCAAAAACATACTTCTCACCACTTTGAACAATATTGATCATCCTTAATATTTGATCATGCCGACATGCCAAACCAAAAATTCCAGTATTGTCACATTCCTTCCAGGTTCCACTGTTTCTGGTATCATCGGCAGCAGTGTGCTGCTCAGTGCACCTGTCCTGAATTGTTGTATGATATCTTCAATGAAGCAATGCTTTTTTTTGCAATATTTAAGATGAAACTTACTGTTCCTTCCAAATTACGTGTGTCCAGAATTTCCATTGACTCCTTCATTGCAGAAACCTCGCTTGGTTGAATGAAAAAAGAAGGGTTCTTCAAGTTATCTGTGAGCTCAACACTTGCTTTCAGATGTCTTCGATGTTGGAAATTTCCATCCATGCACAAAATGTAATCGGGTTCATCTTCTTGTTTTCCTGGTACGGGGGGTCCATAACACTTTGGGCACATTTCAGCCAATTTTTCGATAGTCCCCATCTTCATAACCTCTTCTCCCACCAGGCTCTCTCTTCTTATCATTTCCCTATATGCGTCGACCGCTGAAGATAAAGCCTTCCTCCATTCACGCATCTGATTCCAAAAGAATTTTTTTATTCTATCATCAGCATTCAGTGGTTGACTCTGGGTGATAATTTTCATACACTCACACTGAAATCTGATTCTGATTGCTGTCCGTTGTGCGTGGCTAAGATAAGAGAACTATTTGCATCAAGGAATTTGTCCACTGCTTCAGAGAAAGGTTGCATTGCAACTGTACAATGTTTCCATACAATGTGATGTAATCGCAAAAGTCGTATGGAGAAGGCTGTACGGGGAAATTTGGGACTGCTTCCAATGTAGCCCATCATGATTAGCCTCACTTGGTCTGGCTGGCAATCACAGAAATCAATTGTGGATTGATTGCGAGCTGAAATAGAGAGAATCAATTTCTTTTTCAGTTGAAAGACCATATGAATAAGAAAAGCTCAACTCAATATATCAAAAAGTGACACTGTCCTGTGACGAGTTTCACAACAGTTGCATGTTGGCTTCCAGTCTTGATTCCATGTTTCCGTGTTCCCCCACATTGAAGTCTTGGCTGAATACTGAAAAAAACTTGAAAACATTTCGTTGTATACTTCCTGCCAGTTTTTCTGTTCCACAGCTCTTATATGCTTATAGTGCTCCATTTGAAGGTATTCAGACAACTGTTGAACTTGAGGATCTACTGTTTCTGGCGAATTTCTTTCTTTGTTATCTTGTTGAGTTTCGTGTTCCTTGGTTCTTGTATGGTGTTGAGTATGTGATGGTTGGCTGGAGCTAGTGGGTTCCTGGGGAAGAAAAAGGTTCCGAATTTGCTGACTCAATCGCTCATTCTCTCTTGAAAATGCAACACCTTTTGCTGTCTTGGGCCTCTTACTCCTCTTCTTTGATTTTCCACCCTTGCCTTCATAACCTCGCATTGTCCTTATGTTATTTTTCAATTTAAATCAATCAGTCAATGTCACTTTCATGAGATAAAGAAGTGGAGAGAGGAACAAACATGTTGAGCGGCAAGATTTGTGGTGTGTTGAAGTTGCTGAGGTTGTGCTTCTTACGGTTTTCTTGGTGATTTTCTTCCCTGATTATTGTGTGACACGGCTTGTCTTTTTTAAATCTTCTTAGTATTCAAATTTGATTGATGTAGAATGGGGACTTAGGATCACGCTTTTTTTCTTTTTGACAAAGAATCAATTGATTTGTGATCTTTGGCAGGCCATCTGACAGAAGGAATGTGAGAAACTCTATATTTTTCAATGAATCAAAGTTTGATTGCTAAAAAAGGTCATGCTGGATCTGAGAAAAGATTTCAGAAACAAGTTAGTATTTACAATAAAGAAACAATGAAAATATAAAAAGATCTGATAAAAAAATACAAGTACCAATTGAAGATCAAGGAAGTTCAGAGAAATGGAGAACAAGATATTTGAGCCTATAACAATGATGACAAAGTTGTGTAGTTTGATTTTGAGAGGAATTAATTTGAAACGGAGTTCAGGTGATGAATGATTTTATAGATTGTGAGTAATAAGGAGTCAAGTAAGATTGAAAAGAGTATTGGAGACCAGGGAAAGACAGCAGAGCTCACAAAAGATTCAACAATTCTCATTTCAAATCAAAAGACATACGAGCATAGGTTTTTTTGCATCCTAGATAGCAATGACATCGGTAAATGAGGTCAGAAATATGTTTGCGATATCAGGGGAACTTTAAAAGAATACAAGGTATTAATCATGCTTGGCTTTTTTTAAATGGTGCTGATGATTGCCTATAAACAATTCTTCCTTTTTTTTATCTTTGTTGGTGGGTCTATTCATAATCTCACCAGTAACAATATCTTTGGAAGTGTTAGCTGTCTTCTGGTTGATTTGAAGTGACATTTCCATACGGGTATGGAATGGCGTATTGATGGATGGAAGAGTACAATGGCAAACTTCCTTTGCTCTCCATACCATCTTAACAATACCCACTTCCTCACTGAAATCGATGCTGCAGTTATAATCAGGAAAAACAAAATCCCCACCAGTGACACCGTAATCATCCGATTCGCTGACCAAGGTTCCATCGTTGATATTGATTGGAACAAATAAGACAAACGCAAATTTGGAAATATCTTTTGAGTCAACATGGGGTGGATTAAAAAAGCCGCTAGTGGTGAAAGTAAGGTTGGGGCTACAATTGTTTTTGTTGAGTGGCGCATTGAATTCAAGTGAGGCAAAGCCTGGTATATGGTTCTTGAGCATGAGAGTCTGATTGTCTTTGAAAGCCACGTCGGAGAGTTTGTGGAACATACCGCCAAGGATATCAGAAACACCTGCTGAGAGTGTCATGACAGCGTTGTAAACATCAGGGGCAAGATTAATCGCATCTTGATTCAGATGACGTCAAATTAATTCAAAGGCTGTTGAGCTCTTTCTCCAGCCAATCGCCCACATGTAGCCACCCCAGGATCGAGAAGATGACGAGACAGAATTGACAAACTGCTTGGTTTTGTATAAGAAGGATGTAACCGAGTTGATTTCGTCTCGCTTGGTTTGCATCAAGTCTTCAAGCGGGGTAAATTCGATGATAACAGCAAGGATTTTTGATTGGTCATTCTTATCCATAATAACTACTTTTTGGTGTTGGAAATAATGGAAGGGCTTTGCTCGGGAAACCTGAAGAGCGTGTTGAATCTCTTAATGAGTGGGCTGTCGAGGTTTATCAGAAGGAATATCTGGATACAGCTCGACAGTACGTTTACGACGGTAGGACCAGGTGATCTTCTTGATTGGTTTGCTGGGATCTGGTTTGGGATCAGCCAATGATTCGTCAACTGTCAACTCCAACTCCAAGTGCCTTTCAAGTCCCTGTCTGCTGCTAAGATCATTTATCTTCCTTTGTCTTTGGTATTCCTCCGTGCCAACACCCATACCAAAAGATTGCAAAAAGACTTCTTCTATTGCATGCAAGTCAGCACAGGTGATGACAAAGATAATAATACAAAGACATCAGGTTGAATATCATGCAATAAGACAGGGTTCCGAAGGTTTGGGGAAGGAGGGAGAGGCAGAAATGATTTCATGGATCATCAGCATGTGATCAACGCATCAAGAATTTAAAAAATCTGTTATGTCCTGCTTACGATAATTGAATTATTTGCTTAACCTAATAAAAAGCAAGTCGGTTAGCCATACATTATGAAAGGTGAATAGAAGACAGAGGACAAAATTAGAACTCACGGATTGGTAGCAAGTGTTTGAAGGTCCGGTCAGATTGGCAAGCCAACTTCTAGGTGTCAAGATGATTTGAATTTACTTGATTGGAGAACCGAACAAAGTGAATGGGATCCAGATACGGTCTTACAACGTACAGGATTCATAATAAATACTGATCAGCTTCCATGGTAAGGAGTTTGAGGACAGATACAAACAGAAGCGATCTAACCAAATCAATGTTGTGTCCTCAAATGGTGGGGGAGACCCAGCTGATGGAGATTCAAGACGGAGAGAAGTGAGCCAATGGTCCTATTGTGGGATCAATCATCAATACCAATCAGTTTGGATTGGAGGACAGATATCAATCAGAAGGATGCTTGCCTGATTGATTTGGTGCACTCGAGTAAATGGGACAGGCCTGCAGAGGGAGGAATGTTGACTCAAGTCAGTGGGTTTTGCAGCGTGTGGTGATGCCTGTTGCTTGGGCGATGTGTCAGGGTGGGCTTGTTTGTCGTTCAAGCCGCTGAAGAATAATCTGAGGTCAGGAGAGCTTGGCATTCCCAGGGAGTCCACATCAGTCCGATTCAAACCATCCACATCAGTCCAATTCAAACCAAGAAATCGAATTGGTTGAGAGCCTTACGTGTGCCCGGAACCTGTTGGGAGAGCTTTGGAATCCAACATAAGTCCGTGTGAATCGAGGTGTTGGAATCTGTGGTAGAGTAGAGTCAGCGTGAGTTGATTAGCAGCTACTAGCTCTATTGTTATGGAAGATGCTGGAAAACGCTGGGAGGCTTACGTGCACACGGAACAGCACGGAAAAGAGCTTTGGAAACAGTTGAAATCCCAGGTGGTCCAGGGTAGTCCGCGTCAGTTGAATTGAGCCGGGCTGGTGTGGGAATCTAAACTGTGTCAACGACTCATAGCCCAATTGGGATGGAAGAAGGTGGAAGAGCTGATTGTTCCACGTCAGCGCAGGTCGTGATACAGCGGCAACACGCGGTCTGGACTCTGCACACTGCTCAACACAACTGACAGAACCACACTGACGTGCACCTGCTTGCGCACATCATGTGACACCGGGTCCCAGCCGCAGTGCAATTTTGGAACTCCGGAAGAAACAGTTGGCATTATGTATGATGGAGCCCACAGCAAATATGTACATATGTAAATAAACAATTTTCCCTTGCGCCGCACACCAAACACACAGTGGTGAAGCGACTTGAAGCATTGGGGAGCATAACCCCACGTTGGTTTCAGGTGTGGAGGTAATAAATTGGCGACAGCCAATTAAGAATCATCTCAAGTGACCTATTATGCAACAAATGGTATAAGGCCGAAGGCCTGGCTGGAAGTTTCCTGTCACTCACGCAGAAGAGAGAAGGCTGGAGAGCTGCCCGCCCAATGGCCAATGCCCTAGAAACAGGAAAGAATTGTACATGAATGGAAGCTTGTGGGCGATTTGCCTTTGAAAGTGAGATGAGCAACCATCCCAAAGAGTTGATGGTTCTTTCTAGAGGTTAGCAATGGTCGTGTCTCATCGGCCAAGCCACAAAATTCCAAACCAATATGGTCCGGTAGCTTTGCAGGAGTACAGCTTTGGCTCCTGTGATTTTAGATTGCTGCTGGGACAGTGATAGGCAACGGCTGCGGAAACACTCCTGATAATGATAAAAAAGTCCAAATTCAGGTAAAGAGATTTCCGCACTATGCAAATTGGTGGCAATTTTGGTTACATATTGTTCTCTTGATTTATCACTAGGAACAACGTGGACAATAATATAGGGTCTCTTGGCGAGTAAATGTCAGCCAGCTCCGGGTGTTGAACTCAGGAGCCAGGCCGGACCGTCCATGTCATAGGAGGGGGATGGATGTATGGTTCTGGACCGTCAGGGGCCCTAAAATGTCAACCACTACATACTGGTACTGGCGTCTCCCACTCTGATAGATGTATAGGCGCTTGGCTCTATGGTGGACATGTTGAAAATCTTCTTCAAACTCCAGACTCCAACAGCTACATAGTACGCGTACAGCTAGCGCTGTTGGCAACTTGGCAATATCATTGTTGGCTTTTCTTTTTTTTTCTGTTTTGAGAAGCTTCTACATACAACATACAATTTGCTTATTGACATCTTCCAATTCTACATGCAGATTTTCCAGCAGCCATGTTTGTGTAGTTCAATACATGCTCACTTGGAGCGGATCGATCCGGATGAAGATGTCATGAGAATAGCAAGATGCATAGTGTCGGCAGCCCAGAAATCTTTCCAAATTCCGGTGGCAGGCAAGCCAGACAACGCCAACTAGGAAGCTTGGAGGGTTATGGGGAGTCAGGTGAGGCCACAGGACCCTCCAAATGCCGGAGGACTTCATTTCTATACCCAATGAGGTCTCTAGCATAACCACTGGTTTGTGCAGACCACTGGCCATTCAGGTCATCAGATGTCTGATTGATCTTCAGGGCTTCGTCGATCTTCAGAAAAATTCTTCACTGGTCCAGACCACGTGGCAGGAAGATGATAGTTTGAATTCAGTAGCCTCAAATGACGCAGATGCCCAAGCTGCTGCCTTTGAAGCCATGTGAATTCTGTTGCTGCATGCTTATTTTGATGGGATGTACTCAAACAAGAAGATAAGCTGGCATCACGTTTTAAACCTCTGAAGCTTTACATCTGGTCTCCATACTAATACACTATCATGACACAATACAATAAGATCAACAGAATATAAACTTGCGTTTGACGTTCAGCTACATTTGTCGTACGGTGCGCTAAACTTGAAGGATTAACAGAACTGCCCTCCAAACGCCAGGTTTTCGCTCATTGTACTCATGCTAGAGTAGCTGTCGAAGCTCCCGTCAGAGCAAAGTCCAGGAAACGTACCGAAGTGAACATTGAGCAAGGTAACAAAGGGTCTTAAATCCCTAGCCGCTCCACCATACTTGTGTGTTACTGGGTGCTTGTGGGCAACACAGTCGTAAGAGAACATCCAAGCTAGAGCCCTGCCCTCTTCTCTGCTAATGGACACCCCAGTCTGAACACACACTATGTGTACAGCCCTCTCAGACAAGGCTAGACACTCTTGCATAACAGCTTCAGCAGTTGCTCCCTGCTCAAGTCTAGCTTCTCTGTATGTACTAAGGCCCACGGGGGTGGAGAGCGCGAGACACTTGAGTGCTACATCCTTTGTTAGTAGCTCCGACTTTACTAAAGCAACGTACTCTGTCTCCGTGTTAACACCCCACTCCATGTACCCTGAGTCTATGATAAGCTTAGAGTCTACAGTGTTAACCGAAAGAAGTGTAGTATTGGAACCTTGTACTAAGTCTTCCACCAAGTTTTGTCCTGTAGCCTCAGCCACGCCAGCCCTATGTGAATCCAGCAGTACCTGCTGAGCCTTAGCACACAGGACGTTAACGCCGCGCAGAAACACATTGCCTCGTGTCCCCGCCAGTACAGATTCCACACCTATACATACGTTGGAAGCCCCCTTTCATACTAACACAGCTCCTTCCTCATTAACACTGAAGCATGTAGCCGCTAACCTAGCCTGCCGGCTAACATCTCCTATATGGTCTTGTGACAGCTGTTGTTGTCTTATGTCACATTGGCCTGCTATGGATGCGGCTACGTATCTGAAGCCTACATTGTCCTTATCGTCAGGAGAAAAACGCAAGCGCTGGGCAAACTCCATAACCATTTCAGGCTTCATTCTAGATTCGCCAGACAACAGAGGACTAGAATGCCCATTTAGTATTTCCTGTACACTCATGTTGGAAGCTTCTATGAACGTACCTCCGCTAGGGCTGGGTCCTATGTCGCCACAGCTATCAGCCTTAAGCCTACGGTACAAAGTTTGGGCTTCAACGAAGGGGTCTTTAGATACCGGGCACCACTGCTCACACTCTAAGATCGAACTTCTACTCGACACATGGTAAAACTGCATCTCGTCACCATCAAAATCTGCATGATACTCGGCACAATGACCCGGGTATAGGCCTATACAAGGCTTGTCCCACAGCCTAACTTTAAGGGGCTGTACGTTTGCGTGCCCCAATGAGGGAGGTCTCACCAGAATCATCCAGTCACCATTGCGTATGTCCGTCTCTTCGTAGCGCAGCAGAGCTTCTCCACTGCAAGATGTTGCAGTGGCAGCTCTGAAGTTTTGTGCTAAGCTTATGGGTATTGATACCTCCTGGTAAGGTACTGACCAAGACGGAGCTATCACTAGGCGGGCGCTACCCTCTATGTGACAAGACACCATGCTACCTCGCAGGTGGCCCCGCTTGCCCAACATTATAGACCTGAGGAAGTCCTGGTACCTAATGGCAACATCTGCACGCGGCCTTTCAAAAACCACTCTAGCCGCCTCGTTAAACAGGTTCCTGTTCTCTGTTGTGCGCTTGGCGAGAATACCTGGAACCAATCTAACGCCGGCGGGTGTATTGCACAAGTGCCCGTAGCAATTCTTGTGCTGTCAACATCCAGTTTCGTAGTCTGCTAGGCTATTAGATTCAAGGCATGCTACAGGGCCCTCAAGTCTCCGTATACAGTATTCAGATGGACGACTGAAATCCCATGTGCACCCACCTACATGTGCTAACCGCGTTACTTGTGCTCGCCCAATCGGTGCTTCTGACCTGACATCTGGAACCACATACTGAGAAGCACGCTCTGTAGGCACTCCCTCGGATTTAAAGACTGCTGACCTACTTAGATCCAACAGCATACCAGCTACCTCAGTGAAGCGCACACGACCGCCAGCCAGCAGCTTTGGTCGATATCTTGATCAGACTCAACGGCACAAGCTGATTAGCCCGACTTGCAAAGTGAAATCTAAGCACTATGACCTTGAACCAGCTGTTGAAACATGTGATGGTTACAATCCGAAGCATTCAATTTTCAACCCTCTGGATGGCTTCATGACTTTTCATGAAAAGTTTCACTCCGCGTCCCACTTGAAAAGTTAGTCCCAAATCCCAGTTCCACCGTTGCACGCCCTGACAATGGAAAAGAAGAGAGTGAGTACATCTGGTTCTCTCTGCAAACTTCTGGACGCTAATCAATTTCTCAATAGGAGAATTTCTGACTCGGACTACTTCAAGGAATCAGCAACTACTCAAACCCCAAGAAACATTGCCTATATCAAAGATCAAATTGGCTCCGGTGCTGAGCGCACGGCCCCACCCGCAAAGAAGAGGGGTTGGGGTCCTGCCAACTGCTCATTGGTGCTGTTTAGTTGTTTTACTGTTGGAAATCAATGTAATTATCATAAAAAGGTAGCCTGTGGTTTGTTGCAGGGACCATTGAAATTGTGGTTTTGAGTGATTGGTTTGTACTAATGACCCAGTACATTTAAGCTGGTAGGATTTGGACTGCAGTTTGGGGCTGTTCATGTGGCATTTTTGTTTCATGGTGCGCATGGTGCAGCCGCGCATATCCCTAGTCCCACTAGGGAATCGCGTGGCTCTTCCGCGCTCATTTTGGTCCTCAGGAACGCTCAACATCTCCACAACTGAAACAGAATCGCCGACAATGGTCCTGTACCCCTCAATCAATGCTATGTTCATCTCAACCAATATGAACGCCTGTCTCAGCATAGTTCCCTGCGAGTGAATACAGGTCAGCCAGATCAAGTCTACAAAGGTTGGCTTTTGTTATAACACCCCAAGGGGCTAAAAAGGTTGAAAAGTTAAGTTTGTAGCTTTTTGGGGCAAGACTGAGTGCTTGGATTACCTGCCCCTTTGCCTCCATGGCAAGAATTAAGATCGCACAGGTATTAGATACCACCGTCATTTGTGCGCCCTATGAACAGTTTTGATTTTTTCAAGAAGGATTAGGAACCAAACAGAGCATGCATCTTGACAAGTTTAGCCTGTTATATCTTACAGGCTCTGTTAGTTGCGCCTCCATAGACCTTATCAAAGTACATTATGCCGCATCTCAGTTTAGATGCAGCTTTCACTACAGTCAGAACCTAGGCCAAGGTAATAAGGACGATCAGTGCCGAAATCATGAGAGCGCACAGAATCCAACTTGAGAAAAACATTTATTTGATAGGTCAGTGTCTTCAAAGGCAAAGATGATTGATGGGCTCTAATCATCAACTGGAACAGTGCTTCAGCAAACCGCGCTATCAAGTGTCGATGTGTTGCCTGACCGCCTGTGCCAATTGACCTTTGGCGCTCCTCTCACTCCCTGTCTTTACAAATGTGCCCTTTCTGGAGGTTCAAGGGGGTACAAAATCCTAACTGCCTTTGCTATGAAGCCACTTGGCCCAAGGAGCTGAGCAGGGTAAAACGCGGGCCTCAAAATCTTTCCAGGAAATGTCACAAGTAGCTCGAAGGTTCTTGGCTCTCTGGACCAATTGGTTGGAGCAGAGGGGAGAAACACCTCGGGTGTGAAGAACAAACCGCCCTGGCTCAAGGACAGAGTTGCCGGCACTGGCCTCGGCTCCACGCTTTGGGCCCAATCTGTCCAGAGTCCTCCAGACTGCTGTCATTGACCCACCTGGTTGATTGCAAATGCGTCTGAGGAAGTTACATAAAGCGGAGCAGACCAAAGCGGCTCTGGTTTGTATTGCTGTCCCGGGGCAGGTATGATACTATCCCAAGACCAAGTCTCATGTGTAAATCAATTGGTGTCCAAACTGGAACACGCGCCGGAAAACAATAATTAATTGCCCTGAGGCACAGATGTTGATGACGTTATGGGGTCTGACAATTTCAGTTCCAGGGCTTATGGCCCGGGGTCACTGAAAAGTTTTGATGAATCCACAATAGTTGTGGGTTAAAAGTAAATATGTAGCCCAAGGGATGCAAATGCTTGCAGCCGTTTGCCAACTCAACCAAGCAACGATCCTCCAGATGCGGATTAACGCAGACTGATGCCCAAAGATAAGCAATCAAAGAACAAGCGCAGCAAAACTGAGGTTCAAGGCGCACTGAGCATGGGCAGCAATGCATCCAAAGGAAAATGTGTAATGAGCTAAAACAGGTTGCAGTAGAATGTCCTTAAAATTTGGTTTGGGTATTAGGCAGGATATTGATACAAACTTTGGGACCATGCTATTGGCAGACAAAAATACCAGGTGGACAATATGAACAAGCCAGTGGAGGTGCTGATTTGGGTCAAGATAACACGTCTCATCCTAGCATTCAAGAGGAAAGAGGATGAAAGTGATGCATGGATGAATGCAATGGCACGAGCATACTGATGGACAAATGGTCATCAATACATGACAGAAATCAGACAGGAGAAAAAGTTTAATCAACTTTGCTTCAATTACTGGCATTAGATTGAGCAGCCCACAAGTGATACAATGAGGCTTCATTGGGTAGGGCATCTGACGAAAGTGCAATGGGCTCCACAGCAGGATTTTTCCCGCAGCCGTGGCCCCGCTTTTTGGGGGGAGGTGTTTCAGCGTTGGTCGTGATGGATGGGCTATTATTAGTGGCTTTGTGGACAGGGAATGCATCAAGGGAATACCAACACTGCCGTCATTAACTGGTCAAACACGGCAGTTCGAGCGGTGCTTGAACAGCCCAAAGCACGCCCCTCCTTGCCCATTGTTGCTTTTAACAAAAAATTCCACCCTACCAGCTTAGCTGCATCTGGTTGTTGGGTAGATATAATTGTTTTTTTATATGCTATTGTGGTTTTGTATCTATTTAGTATCAAGTTGAAATGTTAATTTGGATAGAAGAACCAACCACAATTAAACAATGAAAAAGAAAAGAAAGGAAAAATTATCTGAATCTAGTCTGAGGAGACAAAAATGATGGTCTATTAGTATGATTAGTATCAATTAGCTTCAGTGATAAACTTCACTTCAGTTTTGAACTTGGCAGCAACAAGAACTGCATGACATTCATCAAATTGACCTTTAGCCCTGGCTCCACTGCAAAGCCAAATATACAGATTTTTAATTTATGCAAGAAGGATGTTTCTGGATGCCCCATGGTTGACATGATTGTTGATTGAATGTAAAAATCAAATCAAGTGATTGAAAAATTCAAGAAAACTGCAACCAAACATGGACTCTATCAATTAGAGACAAGGCAAAGAGGTTCAAAGTGATTCCTTGGTCCATGAATGGCTCTCTAGTTTTACCCCCAAGATATACAAGCAAAAGAGCCCCTATGCTCAATACCATGCTGCTCTTGTGAGAAAGAGGGGATCAATATTTTTAATCTTCTTTGGCATTTACCCGGATATAATGGCAAAAGAAATCATTTCATTTATTTTGCAATGAGCAAGACTAGATATAAATGAGTGGATACACAATTCAAGTGGACATTCTGCCTTGTTCATTGATTGTGGTATGGAACTTGAACTTATTTGACCTGATATATTGGTGGAGGGGGTGTGATCTTAGTTATGTTGTGTTGCCCAGTTTTCACATGGCTCAGACATGACCTTTTTCCTTTATCGCCCTGTGCAAATTAACACTTTTTACTCCAAAAAATCATGACCAAAAATAAATCCTTCTTCATGTCACTTGAGAAAAGAAAATTTTCAGGCTTGGTGCTTCTGGAAACTGAGTTTATCTCTCATTCATTTGACATGCAGACCAGACCCAATTTTTCACACGAGTACCTTGGACTTTACCATGGACTTTCATGATGCTTTCTACTTGTATGACCACTCAGCAAAACTGTACTCTCCTCTTTTTACCTGTCTGTCTTTGCATGTGTGTGGCAAGTGATCAGATGTGTACAATATTTTAATTTAAGTTTGGTAATCCTCTTTCTCTTCTCCTGTTCTGCAAACTCCCCTCTCAGACCTTCCACTCCTACCTATCTTGCTCAAAAGTTGGCCAAAAGCATGACCAGGAAGAAGTCATGTTGTCTATTGAGGGGGTTTTCAAAAAGTGTGATATTGTGTGTGGCATGCAAGACTCAAATTCACAACACATGTGGAAAGCATAACTGTGATAAACAGCTGTGTGTGCAACAGACAGCTACACATGTGGAAAACATAACTGTGACAAACAGCTGTGTGTGCAACAGACAGCTGGGTGCAAACTGGTATCTGTGTGTGCAACAGACTGATGTGCGCTGCAACATTATCTGTGGGGGTTCACTGTTGCTGCAACTGGGGTTGTGTAAAAAACGGGAAACCACATCTAACTCAAAGATTGTTCTCAAGACTGTCAGATCCAACTAATCAATCAGGAAAATACGAGAAAACTCCTAACCCTTTCTTCTCTCTTTGGCTCACATTCTGTTTTCTTCTTTTTTGCAATGTGCTCTGGTTTCATAGTAAGATTTCTGGAACTTTCTTTTGTTGGTTGTAGAATATAAATTTAGAGAGTTGTAACCATCAGGAAGGTTTTCCTTGTGGCAAAATCTTTGTAACTCTGACATTTACAAACCTTGAAAATATACAAGCTTTAAACCATTGAACATAATCTTGAAAATCCTTACAAAAACGTAAGACCAACTTTGATATCAGACCTAAACACCAGGTCCAGAAATTCTGGTATGTATATGTCGGCCTCAACAACCCTGTCAAGAATTAGTCAGGGTGTTGCATCACTGTATACAACACTATTTACCACACCGTGCTATACTCCCCATCAAAACCGTAGCGTTGAATCTTGGAAGATTCTCATGCTAAATGCTGCACAGCTCAACCAAAACAAGCAGCAAGCTGCAGCAAGTGTTCAATACAAAATAATGAATAGCTTCCAAGTACAACTTGAGATCTGAATTTTGTAGCATTTTCTCAACCATAATGTAAATTGAGAGAGCTCTCAGGCTATCAATAGTAAGTGATCATTTGCATGAAAGAGGTGGGATTTACTATTCAGTCAACCGATTGGCTTTCCCACCAAGAAATATGCAGCAATCAATGGATACAAAACTTTTTAATACCTGACAAACACAAAACGATTTTTGAAGAAGCACTTAATCTCACAAAGCAACCCAAAAGAAAAACAACTCAATCAACAAAAAAACATAAAAAATTTCATCCTTAAAATTCAAGATAAATATCCCTTTCACAAAAAACTAGGAAGTTGTTGTTAGATCAAACAGTATGCTTCTTCATTTTTCATCAACCCAACATGAATGATTATATGTTAGCTGATTCATTAAAATTCTCATGTTTTTCAACTAAAGCTCAAAATTATTAACACCATGGTGGTAACTCGTGCAGCCCAAACCAGTGAACTTGCCACTGGCCGCCAGAACCGATCCAGTCAACAAGCAACCCAAGGTGCAACAGGCAATTTTAGTGGTCGAGGTGGACAACGTTCAAGAAGTCAAGAAGCTGGGAGAGGAGGGAGAGGGGGTGGAGCAGGACTTGGTGGTGGAGCTAGTGGACATGGTGGTGGAGCTGGTCATGGCGGTGGAGCTGGACGGGGTGGTGGAGCTGGATGTGGCAGTGCAGCAGGATGTGGCGGTGCAGCAGGACGTGGCGGTGCAGCAGGACGTGGCGGTGCAGCTGGACGTGGGGGTGCAGCTAGACGTGGCGGTGCAGCTGGACGTGGCAGTGGAGCTGGATGTGGCAGTGGAGCTGGACGTGGCGGTGGAGCTGGACTTGGCAGTGGAGCTAGACAAGGGGCAAGAGGAAGGGCTGCTGGAACTGGGGGTAATATAAACAGAATTAATGACGAAGAAATTCAACCCGATGAAGATGAAGATGATAGAGGAGGAAGTGAAAGCAATACAACACCTTTACAATATGAGCATTCCAGATCTCTTTCACACGTGGACTTGTTACCTATAGTTGACCTGACCCTAGAAAATTTTGAAAGTCGTCTTGACATTTGGACCGAGAAACAGCTTCGAGAGGTCCTGGCCAAGCTTAAAAGTACAAACAATCAAATCCCAACCGACATCCAAGAGGCCCTAGAATACCACAAAATGAACTACACAAAGATAAAATTGATGTTAGCGTTGATTGGAAATGTCTCATTACAGACAGTAAACTCGTTTCTGTAAGTCCTACTCCAATCATTTATTGATAAAAGAACTGATACCATATAAACTGGATTGAAAATTCAGAGGCAAGGATCAACCACCACAAAGAAAAAGCAATTGGAACAGGTTTGTAGCATACAGTCAGGAGAGTGCTGATACGCCTGGTGAGTTATATAAATTGATTTTCAGTATTGACTATAGCTAATCAGTTTTCTTAGTCCCTCCAAAGGGATCACCGTATGGATGGGATGAAAGAAATGGTCACCTGGGCAGTTACTGGCAATCGATGTCTCCAGATGAACAATTGGTATTTGATGCAAAGATATTTCACCATTTTTCCATGATTCCAATTCCCTATGACGGTGAAGACAAGGAGGTGGAGGATGAGGATGAGAGTACGGTCAATAAGCAGGATCTCCTGACCGCAAGTATTGACCACTGTACGAGAGACTTGTGAATCACGAGAAAGTCAAATCCATTGCGCACAAGTATCCTTCCAAAGCTTCTTCCAACAAAGGTGAAAAGCAGGTCATGGCCCATATTACTTGCATCAATTTGGAGGTTAGAAATACTTTGGTTCCCAATATATTCACAAATATAATTACTAACAAATCCTTGAATTTCAGCTGTTTACTATATCCAATCTTTACAACTTGACTTACTACGTGCTAGCTGCCACACAGTTCCCAGGAGAAGGAAGCTTCTGCAAGGAGTTGTCAAATGATCCCACTTGGCTACAAGTTGTCAAAGATCAATGGCGTTCCAAGGAGACCTTTGAGGCGTATAGTCAAGGACGATCTATCCAACGCATAGTTGATCGTCTCCAAGATCCTGGCTCTGAAGATGCTTGATCTGAAAACGGAAAACCGTCTGATAACATACGAAGTAAACTGAGATACACGCTCAACAAATTATTGGGTACGTTATCAGCTTAATTGGCTCCAACAATTGAATTGTATTCTTTTCTGATGAAAATATTGAACAGGTGCTGCACTGGGATGTAAAGTTGCAAATTTTCCAAAGCAAAAAGATCCCTTAACCCTATTGAAAAAAGAACACCCTTACGTGAGAATTGTCCAGACTCAATCTTCAAAGCTTACCAAAAGGGAAATGGCAGTGGGAGTCGAGAAGATGAAGACTGTGATTAGGCAAAAGTGGCTTGATGACATTTCCAGTGGTTATTTCAGAATTGTTTGATGCAAGGATGATGATCAAGACGGTCAAGACAACGAGGATGATCCAGACAATGAGGACGATCAAGACAACAAAGACAATCAAGACAACAAAGATAATCAAGACGATGAGGATGTAGACAATTGAGACCACAACGGAAATCGAGACAACCAAGATTATTGCAACCGTCGCCAATATGTTGAGTTCAATAACCGTTACCACAATGGAGACAGTGATGATGATGACAGTGAAGACAACCAGAATGATGAAGATAACCACAATTACAATGATGGTGATGTTGAAATGTTTGATGAAAACTAGTAGATTAAATATTGTGTGTTGATTCCATATAACGATTGATTGTCAGAGGCTTGCTTTATTGTGGGGTTATTGCGTAATAAGTCCTGAATATTTATCACAGATTGAAGAAGAAAAATCTTTGTTAGTATTCTTGTGTCAAGCTTTGGAAAACAATTAAGTTAGCAGTAAAAAACTTTTTGCCTACGCCTTAATTGAGATGTTTGGCCACATGAAAGTGAGAGTTAGCTGGGCTGGTTCTCCAGGAGATGCGATCAAACCCCCGCACTGTCCCCTGATGGGACCCCCGATCTGTTTCAAACCAACACACCCGCCCAGCAGAAACTAAAATGTCGACCAACTCCTCCTCCACAACATTGCGGTCCCACTCATCCTTCCATCTTGCTCCGCAAGCTGTATTTGGAATTGCCAAATCTTCTAAACTCATCAGCTCCGACCACAACCCCCGCAATTATCACTACATCCTCACCATCCAGTCCCCTCGTGATACCCCACCAATCAAACCCTTGATTCTTGATGCGTAGATTACATGCTGATCCAGGATCATTTCTGCCTCTTACTCCACAACCTTTCGGAACCCTGTCTTATTGCATGATATTCAACCTGATTTCTTTGTATAATCTGCAACACCACTTGTTGAAACTCGCATGCGATGGAAGAAGTCTGCTTGCAATTTTTAACAATGGGTGTTGGTGCGGAGAAGTACCAAAGACAAAGGAAGATAAATGATTGTAGCAGAAGACAGGGCCTCGAAAGGCACATGGAGTTTGACCTTACAGTTGACAAATCTTCTGCGGACCCCTAACCCAATGCTAGTAATCCAACTTTTGACATTGGTCAGTTTCTTTTGCTTATCATGTCTACTCTGCCGCTGAGACTCCATTCTGGATTGTTAACAAGTATTCAAAACAGATGTTGGACTATCATGACCCCCATCATCAAAATTGCACACACTAGAGGAACCTTGATATATCACGTTTGCGCATGGTCCTTGTGGCCGCCTGCGGTCACTGCGCCTCCTAAACCTTGTCAAACTCCCTCTTGAGGAGAATCATTTATAAAAAAAGGACACCGTCTGCTTGATAGGAACAGCACATCCTGTTCATCTGCCGGACCAACCAAACGCGCACTCCCTGAGGTTCGTCCTGCTTGCCCGGTCTCAATCCAAAGTGAGCTCTGCTGCTAAAATCGTGTCTCATTCAGCAAGTGTTTTTATCATTGGAATATCCAGAACAAGGTCTTGCTAACTTGGCATCTCAAAATGTACATTAATCTGGCTAGTGAAATCCGCGATGTCTCCGTCAACCATTGCAGTATGTGTTTATTTTCCATGATACGATTGATAGACTTTTGGAGTTCATAGCTCACTTGCTCATGAGTGACACACCCGTTTATCAGCCGCTGAGTGTCCATCTAGATGGATAGCAATTCAAACCTACCTTAGAGGATGCGTGCAACCTCATCATCACCCAAAAGCGAGGGAACTGTCTTCCGATCTGCGTCTACCTACCAGCCGACCTTCTCACCCCGGTTGCCGCCTACCTCAAACTGACCAATGGAGCCCAGTGCCGATTTGAGATCTCATCCTGAGTGAGCAACCAGACCGTCAAAGGCGTCGAGAGTTTCTTGCTGGAGAGTGTTGTCGCTGGCAGTCACCATACTCATTACAGCTTTGTTGGTAGTAGTCAGTGCTGAATTCTTGACACAGAAAAAAAATCATGATTGGTTCTCGTTGTATATCTCCTTCCTTCATCTGTCAAGGCTTAATCTCTTGTATACGTGAACTGCCAAAAAAAAGAGCTGAATTTCAGATCCTTTGCGAGTTTTATGGACAGGCAAAAAGTATACGATTACAGGAGACCCTTTAGTTCCTCCTCTGGGTTGACTTGACACAGAATTTGCTCTGGATAGCAGTCGCATGGATCCTCTTCAACCCCCTCTTCTGGAACTACGTAGCACGGAAAGGTACTTCTCACTCACTCACTCACTCATTGCCACCAGCACACTCACTACCATGTATATTGACATTCATCTCCAGAACACTCCACTCACTTTCTCACTCGGCTAGCAGGATCAGCGCATAGAGGATGCTATCTACTCGGCGCAACCATCTTTGCCATAGGCATCATCAGAGATCACTTGTCAGTCCCATCCTATCGATCATCCACTCATTCATGCAAAAAAGCTAAATGATATGAAGGCACTTGTTTTTTTAGTTACAAACAGGCATTAGAGAACCAACCCACACATGCAACACTCGACCAGCCAATCATCCAATCCTTTGCAAAAGCTTCATTCGCTCTTGGATCCGTGCTCGTCATGACTTTCATGTGGTCACTGGGCTTCACCGGCACCTACCTGAGTGACTACTTTGGAATCCTGATGGACCACATGGTCCAGGGTTTCCCCTTCAACCGCACCTCAAGCCCCATGTATAACGGGAGCACACTATGCTTCCTTGGAACTGCCCTCAGGTATGTACCGTAAAAAAAAAACTTGTATACAACTCATCCACTTCATCATACGTACATTCTACAGTTATCAATCACCCGCTTGGGTCATCTTGACTGGGCTAGTCTATCTTGTCTACCAAGTGGCGCTCAAGTATGAAGAGTTGAGTCGAGACCTACTTCCATTTAAAAATGAAGCTACCCCCTATTGACATCTCTCTCAACATCAGTCCATTCACAGCTGACATATATCGTCAAAGGGACCTCAAATCATCAAAAACTCAATAAACACACGACATCCGTCCGCTTACCTCTTCAAAATTGGGTGGGAAGAATTTACCTCATATATTTGCGTTGAGAAAAATCTCTCAACATACTTCAATGCCAAGAAGAAGAAGAAAAAAACCCTGCTCATCAAGGCCATGTGTTTCTTATTTTTATCTTGATATCTGATCATAAAAATCATTGTATCCATACTCGTTGACTGCTTGAATTCAAAACATTCCTGCTCCAGTACATATACAGGAGCATCCCCCGCACCCACCAGGGTGACAATTATTTGCCACACATGTATTAGCACTTGCTCCCGGTTCGGGTTACAAGATGCTGTAACGGGTCAGATGGTACACTTTGAGCTGAGCTAAACTCCCCCCATTCACAGGTATCACATTGCTCGCTTTTCACCCTAACACTCATTTTTCATTTCATTCACTAAGCCTTTTCTATAATCTACCAGGCGGTGCAATAGGTTATGTATCTTATGACTGTGTATTCCACTTTGAACCCACCACATGCCGTCCCTTGTCGGATCCCATCTATCTTCTTGTCAGATTGAGCAAACTTGGACCAGGTTGTGTTTTCCTACAATGATCAGTTTGGTAAGAAAACATGTTGCTTTGACAATTGGTCTCCGTGCCTCAAACTATTGACCGCCGTTGAAGCAAAGAATCTTTGGGTTGCATTGGATCAAGCTTATGAGGCTGCAATTGATTAATCCGTAGGTCTCAACCATGACCGTTCATTTCACAAGCCTACTAAACCATGGCTGTTGTCAAATTTACATATATGTAGTGTGGGTGGTCCATCCGGAGGGATGGGTGGTCTACCTTCCGGTGGGATGGGTGGGCCATCAGGTGGCTATGGCGGTCCATCCGGTGGAATGGGTGGCCCATCTGGGGGCTATGGTGGTCCTTCCGTCCGGGGGCTCTGGTTCCTACAGCTCTCCTGGAAGTGGTGCGGCCATGCCAGGCGGCCCGCGCCCCTCTTGTTTGTACAGCAGCCCTTCAAAATCGTACAGCTCTCTGGCCTCCTCCCCAAGCGCTCATCCCCTGCCAAGTTTGTACAGCTCCCCGGCCTCCGCCCTGCTCCACCTCCCACTCCGCTGGCCATAGACCGCCTCATTGGCCTTGATCATGCCACGGGGCCTGTCCACTGCGGCCTGGCCAAGCTGGGTTTCTAGTGTGCTGCCGTGCTGCTTCTCCCCACCTCAAAATGATCCAAAATTGGCTCCAGCTCCGATCCCGTGCCCACCCAACCCTTGCGAGCTTTTTCACGCATTCCTGCAACTAGATCTGATGCGCGCAGAGGTAGCGGTTGCTGCTCAGCTGCTGCAGGTGGTATGGGGGTGGGGATCTTATTAAGTTTTCAGACGATAAAACTAGAGTAATATTTCAGAAAACAATAGAGACAATATAAACAGAAAGAGAGATGAAATGAAGAGAAATGAAATAATACCTAGAGGATCACAATGGACTAATGAGAAGGTAGCAGAAAGATAAGAAGAAGAAACAACAAGAGAAATCCACCACACACTACTAACAAAGACAGAGACTGAGATAAATGAAACAAGTCAGTGACAACAATAATAGGAAAGAAAAAGAGAAAGATTAAGTAAGATGTTCACCACTCCTCTAGTCGATGGCAGCTGATGATCTCGAGGGCAATCGGATATGAATCGATAAGATGGATCGGGTAATCGGATTGCTGGGTCCAGAGAATTTGGTTCTGGCTCGAGATGAGGAAAGGTCTCTCTGCCCAGGGGGACAGGAGACAAGGCAATTGACAGAGAGAGCGGGGAGCGCAATGAGAGCGCGGACCAACTCGGGACAAGTGACAGGTCATAAATCTGACACACCCCCATGCTCAAGGTCAAACAGGTGTTGAGCACAAGAAGTTGAGGTTCCTGAGAGCTCGTTTGTTGGAGCATTTGCCGACGGCTTTGGTCAAGAAGTCGGCCAGCATGAGTTGAGTTGGGACGTATTTGAGACAAATTGACTTGATTTTAATTTCGCGACGTATGAAGTGGTGGCGAAGTGACATATGTTTCGTTTTGAAATTTGAGTGATTGGACTCATTGTTGGCCAGTGCAATTGCGCCTTGGTTGTCCTCAAAAATGGGAGTCGGTTCCTTGAGTTTGATATTGAAGATTTTCTTGAGTAGGGTCTTGATCCACATAATCTCTTTGGTTATGTCACCAAGGGATTTGTACTCAGCTTCTGTTGAGGACAAGGAGAGAGTGGGCTGCTTCTTCGATTTCCAAGATATCACATTTCCGTTGAGCAGGATGAGATTGCCGGATACCGAACGTCTTGACTCAGGGCATGAGGCCCAGTCTGCGTCGGCATATCCGACGAGTGAATCTTGCGTGACAGAATTCTTGGACAGCTTGAGGCCCATGTCTCGAGTTCCTTTCAAGTACCTGAGTACTTGAATTCCAGCTTCCCAATGATTCGTACCGGGAGCATTGAGATATTGGGATAGAGAGCTGACTGCATAGGTGATGTCGGGGCGAGTTGTTGTACTGAGGTAGTTGAGAGCGCCAACCAGGGCTCTGAAGTTGTTGCCAGACTCAAGGTGATCGATCTTTTCTTTAGAAGTGGCAGCGAGCAGATGGCTTTTAGGTTTCATGGGAGTAGATGCTGGAAAAAGATCGAGACAGTTGAACCGTTCTAGTTGAGTGTCGATGTAGTGGCGCTGCGTTAGAGTGACTGAATCATCGGCTTGAATTACATTCATACCGAGGAGCAGACTTGATTCGCCTAAGTCTTTGATTTGGAAGCGGGACCAAACTTCTGCCTTGAAGACCTCGGGATCCTTGCTAAAGATGGCCAGATCGTCCACGTGGAGATAAAGGAAGGTACCTTTACGCCAGAACACGCAAGGTTCGGCGTCACATCTCCGGAAGCCAATTTGAAACAGCCATTCGGAGAGGGTTCGATGCCACGCATTGGGAGCCTGTTTGAGACCATACATTGCCCGGTTGAGTTTCAGGACATGATCAGTCGGAACTTCAACTCCTTGAGGAGGATTGAGATACAGCTCTTCTTGAAGAGGGGCGTTGAGAAAGGCACTCTTGATGTCGATTTGGTGGAATTTGAGGTTGTTCTTGAGAGCCAATACGATCAACATCCTTAGAGATACCATTTTGCCGGTGGGGGCGAAAGTCTCGCCGTAGTCGGTGCCCTTCTTTTGTTGAAACCCCTTGGCACACAGACGGGCCTTGTATTCGATAGGAATGTTGAGCTGATTCTTCTTCACCTTGAACACCCAGGTGCAGTTGATTCGGCTCTGTTCCCCGGATTTTTTTACAATGGCCCAAACATCATGGTCATACATATTGGAGATCTCCTTTTCAATGGCCTTCTTCCAGAAAGATGAATTCGGCGAATTGATGGCTTGGATGTAAGTTTTTGGGTTGTCGTCAACGACATTTTTGGTGAGGTAGACTATTATAGAATTACCCCTCCTATCGACGGAGAGAATGTTATCCGGCGAGATTTGACTGGATATGTCGTTGGGAGCTTTGAAATTGCTAGAGAACGTGGAGTTGTTGACTGGTAAGTGTATGGGGGAAGCAGCGGAGTCTGTTGATAGGGAAGATTGTTCATCGGGAGTTGGACGATGATTTGAAACTTCAAAGATGTCTAGGTTTGGACCTTCTTCTCTGATCTCTTTCAGACCGGGAAATGAATCTTCTTCAAATTTGACGTTGCGACACCTGACGATTCTCTTCTCTTCAGTTTTGTAGACTCGATAAGTGGAGAAGTCGTTTTCATACCCAACCATTATGCCCTTCTCGGCCGTCGCATTCAGTTTGAAGTCTCTCTTTTCCTTAGGTATAAGCAGGTAAGCGAGACAACCGAAGGGCCTGAGAACATCGAGATTGGCCTTGCGACCTGTCCACGTCTCGTAGGGAATCCGCATGCGACGGCTGTTAGATGGGGTGAGATTGCAGAGTTGCGTCGCGGTATTGATGGCGTCCGGCCAGAATGTTTTCGGGAGATTGGATTGTACGAATAGGCATCTGGCCTTCGATAGAATGGCCTGATTGGCTCTCTCAGCCATCCCGTTGTTTTGGGGCGTATAGGCCGGCGTAACATGATGCAAAATCCCTTCTGCTGTGCAGAAGTCTTTGAATTTTTCATTGACGAATTCCCCCCCTCCGTCGGAGACGAGGAGTCGAATAGACTTGTTGGTTTCTTTCTCTGCGGACATTTTGAATTCCATGAATCGATCGAAGGCTTCATGTTTGTGTCGAAGGAATTTGACCGTCTTGAAGCCACTATATTGGTCGATGAGAGTGAGAAAGTAAAGGGATCCAGCTATTGATTGGACAGGAAACGGTCCGACTAGGTCCATGTGCACCGCCTCAAGAACTTCCGTCACTGCCTTAAACTTGCTGGAAAAAGGAAGCGCCTTGAGCTTGCATTCCTTGCATATACTGCACTCCTCACTTTGGTCTTTGAGTCCCAGATGCTTTAGATATTTGTGATATGGGTGACCCAGTCTCGCGTGCCAGTTAGGTGATTCTGGACTTGATTGGTAGCAGGATGAATGGGATTGAATTGCGTCAAAGTGGGAAGAGTGGAGTTCTAACAAATTGTTTTTCACCGTTCCCAGCAGCTCATAACTGTCATCCACCTCTATTTTTACCTCGTTCTTGTCTAGTTTCTTGACGACGAAGCGACTTTTGAAGAGACGGGGAATGGATATGAGTGAGCGATTAAGAGTAGGAACGAGTAGGACGTTATCCAAAAGTACTTTCTTGCCTTCGTGGTTGATGAGAGTGACTGTACCGATGGCCGTGGCATTGAGAAAGTTACTATGGCCACCGGTGGAGATCTTCATACTGGATTCGGAGGTAGGTTGGAAGATGTCAGGGTTGTTGACGAGGTGATGGGTAGCTCCAGAGTCCAACACAATCGGCTTACTTTTGGCTTCAGTAAGAAAGAAAGAGGCTTCAGATTCGTGGCCGTCTTCTACTTCCACCAACTGGGTGGCCGGTTTCTCAGAACTGTTTCGATTGAACCGCAGCATGAATTGCTTGCGCTGATCGGGATGGAGTTCCCAGCACGCATCTGCAGTGTGAGTGGTGACTGCCGGGTTGTGCTTCCCGTTCTCGCAGGAGGGACCGTCCTTCTTGGCACGTCGTTTCCCTTTCTTTGATTCGTGCATTAGGGCGGCGGCTGCGTCGGACTGGTCCTCGGTTTTGACAGTAGAGGTGGACTGATGGGTTTTCTTCTTTCTCGATTCCTCGAGATGGACAAGTTCTTGTAGCTTGGTCAAGGTAGCGTTGGGACTCTCGATGATGACCTCGTTCATGATGATGTTATCGACTACGTTCCAGAGGTCTTCGGAGAGTTTAGAGAGTATAGAGAAACAGAGAATGTTGTCCGGTACGCCGAGCTTGACAATAGCGATTTCGATCAGCATTTTGTGCATGTCGGTAATGAACTCGCTGAGGTTTCCGCGGTATTCATATCGCATGAACTTTAGCCAAACTCTTCCTTTGTTGTTGGAGGAAGTGGAGGCGTATCGAGAGACAATTTGCGTCCAGATTCCGTACGGGCTTTCCTCGTTTTCAGGGGTAATGACTGATTCGAACGCCGTCTCGCTCATGAAGTTCATGAGGATATCCACGGTCTCAGCATGCTTCTTGGCTACGGCGTCTGCGGCGGCTCCACTTAGAGGTACGGGAGGTTCCAATATATATTTGAGGAGTCCCTTATGACGGAGGTGGGCCTTGATGCGCATTGACCAGTGGAGATAGTTTTTCTCATCGAGACGAGGAATATTGACCTTGGACAAAGCTCCTTCGTTTTCGGCCATCGTAATCCTCTAGTGTTTTTATCGGTCGAGACTGTAAATCTATTAAGTTTTCAGACGATAAAACTAGAGTAATATTTCAGAAAACAATAGAGACAATATAAACAGAAAGAGAGATGAAATGAAGAGAAATGAAATAATACCTAGAGGATCACAATGGACTAATGAGAAGGTAGCAGAAAGATAAGAAGAAGAAACAACAAGAGAAATCCACCACACACTACTAACAAAGACAGAGACTGAGATAAATGAAACAAGTCAGTGACAACAATAATAGGAAAGAAAAAGAGAAAGATTAAGTAAGATGTTCACCACTCCTCTAGTCGATGGCAGCTGATGATCTCGAGGGCAATCGGATATGAATCGATAAGATGGATCGGGTAATCGGATTGCTGGGTCCAGAGAATTTGGTTCTGGCTCGAGATGAGGAAAGGTCTCTCTGCCCAGGGGGACAGGAGACAAGGCAATTGACAGAGAGAGCGGGGAGCGCAATGAGAGCGCGGACCAACTCGGGACAAGTGACAGGTCATAAATCTGACAGATCTGAGATCCATCAGTGCTGCCGGTGACTCGGCTTCATGGCAACCTGGTGGGTGGGATGCTGGATAGATCATAGCCAGCAAGACCCAGAAGTACAATTGGCTCTTTTTGATCCTCATTTCAGGTGGGCTAAGCCACCATCTACCTTGTGGCATTGCTATCCCAATATTTTGCAGCCAGTGCCCTTGCCGCCCATATCACAGCACCAATTGCCACAGGTTCCCACATATGATCACTGGAAGTAATTGACCCTGTGATTCCCAACCCCAGGGATCATTTGTGAAAAAGCATGCCTGAAGGAAGGAGTGAGAAATTAACTTGGTGCACGTGGGTGAAGTCAACAAAGACCTGCTGGGAATAAATTAAAACATGGAAGTAGGTGACAAAGAAAGCATTTGGAGAAGAGTAACAAAGCCAGATAATTTGTATCCTTGGTATGGAGATGGAAAAAAAATGCATAGTGGGAAAACTTTAAAGCATGTAAGGGAATTCCAACAACTTATTTCTTGCAGTTCATGGAGAGGCAAAAGAATTGGATCAGAACTCATGATGTCAGGAATCATGATGGAAAAATTGTGAGTGAAGAGTAATATTGAAGAGTTAAAACAATGCTGTGAGCTGAAATATGAATAGGTGATACATGATGTGCATTTAGAAATACCATTTCTCAGAAATATAAAAAAGTGACAATTTCAAAGATATCATGATTATTTTCCATCTTTTTTACATCATAAAAGGGTATGAATTGGGAATTAATATGGGTTATCCTCTGGATTTTCCTGTCCTATGCCAGACTTGACAAGTAACTGAACATAATATATGCAGTTCAGGGATACAACAGAAAATATGTCACAAAGCATTTTTTTTACAGATAATGTTAAAAAGACCAATTTTTTTGCAATCAATACCCACACACCGGAAGAGAGTTAAAGTTTGGGTTATCTTCACCCTCCTCATGGAAATTTTTTCCACTAACGGAAATTAGACAACATTTGCAGTGAATCACTCTCTGAGGAAGACAGCTGGCAATGGGATCTGAATGAGCTGTTCATGTATGCTAGGTGAGCAGGCCTAAGGAGCTTGTTGAGCTGGCCATAGGAACTGGTTGAGCTGGCCATGGGAGCTGGGTGGTCTGGGGATGGGAGCTGGGTGAGCTGGCCACAAGATCTGGGTGAGCTTGCCATGGGAGCTGGGTGAGCTGGTCATGGGAGCTGGGTGAGCTAGCCACAGGAGCTAGGTGAGCTGGCCATGGGAGCTGGGTGAGCTAGATGAGCTGGAGATTGAGAGCTGTGTTGGAAATCCAGTCTCTCCTTTTTTTTCTCCTCTTTTTTCCCTTCTTGCATATGCATTGTTGTGCCCTGATGACCCACATGTCAGCCATCACTTGTAGCTGGAAAAAACTGAGCCTCTCTCTCTAGCAATAAATCATTGGTCCTAGCCACGCTGTGGAACTACTCTTGATGGTAGAATAGAGCTTGAGAGGGATGAGTGCTTGAAGGGCTGCCTCTCGTAATAGCTGGGAGAGTTTGTTGAACAAGAATAAGAGTATGGACTCTTAAAGAATAGTGTGGCTTGGTGAAGATGCTTAGATATGTCTAAGATGATGGTTGATATGCTGATCTTCTAGCAGAGCCAGGTACCCAATTGCACCCAGGGAGGCTGATAGTAAGACTTATTTATTTAATAAGATGAGTGACTAATCTTCTAGCAGAGCCAGGTAACCAATTATACCCAGGGAGGCTGATAGTAAGACTGTGTCTTAGGTGGCAAGTAAATAACTCCTCTAGCAGAGCCAGGTGATATACCCAGGGAGGCTGATAGTAAGAATTAATGATATTACTTGAGTGAGTAGTGACCAGGGATGAGTACTGATGTATACAATCTGATGGTGAGAGGAATGAGGAGGGAGGAAACAGGCTCTTTATATATCTTTTGGGAGGGAAATAGAGGAATGGCCAAAATGTGGTTGAGGGAATGAGAAGATGAGAGTATAAACCAACTAGAGGAGGCAAAAATGGCTGACTTGTGGTTCATGGAAGGAAATGGAACAATGGAATGACTAGAAGATGATTAAAAATGGCTGAGTTGTGGTTGGTGGAATATAATGACATCATAGAATTAATATAATAGTGGAAAATACTAGAGGAAAGGGGCTGAACTATGATTGATGGAATACAATGGAACATGTGGAAAATTATAGAGGAAAAGAGGGCTTAAATGAAGAGAAAATATTCAAAGGGGGCTAGCGGAAATATTGGTTGAAATGTGGTTGGGTTGTTGTGTGTGACAGGTGTGTGATTGTGTTGTGTAGTGCTGGATCCTGGTTTGGGGCCTGAGTACTTGATGTATTCCTGTAACCCCCTTGAGCTTTGGCCACCTGTACCTTTTTCCACACAATGAACCCCTCAAAACTTTTATTTAATCAGGGTTGGCTTACCACAACACTTGATCCTGAGGGCCCTAGATCCCCTCTGCAAGAGCCCTAGATCCTCTCATCCTTGGCGCTTTCCTGAGTCTTTGCGCTCAGTCTCCTTGGCCCTTTGCTGGCCCTATCACCATTTTTCACCAAGCTGGTTGAGCCGGGTGAGCTGACCATGGGAGCTCGGGGAGCTGGGAGTTGGAGCTGGGAGAGCTGGAAGTTGAAGCTGGGTGAGCCGTCCACAGGAACTGATTTAGCGGGGGGTGGGAGCTGGGGGAGCTGGCCAGGGTAGCTGCATAAGCTGGTCACGGGAGCTGGGTGAGCTGGCCACAGGAGCTGGGTGAGCTGGTCATGGGAGCTGGGGAGGCTGGCCATGGGAGCTGGATGAGCTGGCCATGGGAGCTGAGGGAGCTGGATGAGCTGGCCATGGGAGCTGGTTGAGCTGGGGGTGGGAGCTGGGTGAGCCGGGTAAGCTGGCCATGGGATCTGGGTGAGTGGCCACAGGAACTTATTTAGCTGGGTGAGCTGGCCATGGGAGCTGGGTGAGCTGGATGAGCTGGCCATGGGAGCTGGGGGAGCTGGCCACAGGAGCTGGGTGAGCTGGCCACGGGAGCTGGGTGAGCTGGGGATGGGAGCTGGGTGAGCTGGCCATGGGAGCTGGGTGAGCTGGGGATGGGAGCTGGATGAGCTGGCCATGGGAGCTGGGTGAGCTGCCTAAGGGAGCTGGATGAGCTGGGGGTGAGCTGGGGATGGGAGCTGGGTGAGCTGGATGAGCTGGCCATGGGAGCTGGGTGAGCTGGCCATTGGAGCTGGGTGAGTTGGCCATTGGAGCTGGTTGAGCTGGCCATTGGGGCTGGGTGAGCTGGCCACAGGAGCTGGGTGAGCTGGCCATGGGAGCTGGGTGAGCTGGCCATGGGTGCTTGGTGAGCTGGATGAGCTGGGTGAGCTGGATGAGCTGGCCATTGGAGCTGGATGAGCTGGCCATTGGAGCTGGGTGAGCTGGCCATTGGAGCTGGGTGAGCGGGCCATGGGAGCTGGGTGAGCTGGCCACGGGAGCTGGATGAGCTGGGGGAGCTGGCCACAGGAGCTGGGGGAGCTGGCCACAGGAGCTGGGTGAGCTGGCCATTGGAGCTGGGTGAGCTGGCCATTGGAGCTCGGTGAGCTGGCCATGGGAGCTGGGTGAGCTGGCCATGGGAGCTGGGTGAGCTGGCCACAGGAGCTGGGGGAGCTAGCCATGGGAGCTGGGTGAGCTGGCCATGGGAGCTGGGGGAGCTGGCCATGGGAGCTGGGTGAGCTGGCCACGGGAGCTGGGGGAGCTGGCCATGGGAGCTGGATGAGCTGGCCATGGGAGCTGGGTGAGCTGCCTACGGGAGCTGGATGAGCTGGAATCCCTGGAGCTGGAAGAGCTGAGCGCGCTCAGCTTCCTGTGTCATCCATTCCAAATGGATGATGAGAACACAAGATCTTCCATTTGGGATGGAAGAAAAAAAGTGCCATGCCTCAAAAATGAATTTATTTTGAGTTTCACTGAAGTGGAAAATGGATTTACTCACAAAACATATTATAAAAGTCACTAGAAATTCACTCAGGAGGTTTTCAGGAAGTCACTTCAATTCTACATGGAGTTTTTGGAACATTGGATGACTTCCCGTCGCCATTTACAGGGCTACAGATGCTATTCTAAATTCTAAATCTGGGCACTTTTTCCAAAAAGGTATTTTGGACTTGATACTTATTGTTGAGATGTTTCCAGAGGTGTAGAGGTTTTGGTCAAAAACTAGATTAACAGCTCTAAATTAAGAATTTAGAATCCTGTAAACGCCGAAGGGAAGTCATCCATTGCCCTAGTTTATATACAATCAATTCTCACTATTCTCCAGACCATAATATATGCAAAATCCATAAATCATGTTTCATAAATCAGGCATTATAGCCATAATACATAATACATAATGGATAATGCATAATGCATAATGCATAATGCATAAAGAATAATACATCATACATCACATCATACATCATACATCATACATCATACATCATACATCATACATCATACATCATACATCATACATAATACATAATACATAATGCATAATACATCCCAGTTTATTACAGGCACACTTTCACCACAACTGGGATTGTGGGTTTGGCCTCCGCCATTTCAAATTTTGACTGGAGATGCTGGAAGCAATGCAACGGGTTTGGATTGCGCCCCGTGAGCCAACGACTCAACAGGGGGTCACCTGAGACCGCACCCTCCGTGCTCAAACTACGGATGATGGGGGCGGCCTAGCTCAAATCAAGCTATCATACGGCCCTTTTTATGCCTAAGCAAGTCCTCAGTTGTCAATAGATACCAGCGGGGTATGCTATGTGGGCGTCCTAATCTTGCACGGGTTATCCTGAGGCGCAGCAACGGTGTCTACATACACCTTTTTGGGTTGGCAGGAAACAACCCTTGACACGCCACAATTACTTGACGCACATTTACATCAGTCGCCGGGTTTGGACTGGCATCTATGGCACCTACGTTCTACCACCATTCCCTCAGCATCGCCTACAGTCTCCGACCCCTTGCCCATTTGTTGTCGCAACCAGTTAGTTGTCAGGCTCACCTAACCACACCCCGGATTCACCACAGACGCACCACTTGGCCTTCAGGTGCAGCCTCACAACTTTTGGTAACAATGTACGCCCAACTTTTCCCTTTCCCCCGTACTTGTTCCTATTACTGCAAAGAACAACAAGTGCTAATGTAATCTTTGAGTTTTAATTTTCACGTACCACCCCCAATCATCAGCCAATGTCTGTGTCAGACTTTCAGCCGGTTCTTTGGAAGATCGTTGAGTATTGCCAACAGTACCATCTCCATCATCATGCAATCAACGGCCAAAACGACTCGACGAGCGCAACGCAAACCAACTTGCCGATAT